>PVJI01003140.1:0-98978 GCA_004026765.1 Micronycteris hirsuta
AAGTTTATTTTATAAAACTTTTCCTTAAAACCTATGGAAAATAAAAATTGGGAATGGAGCAAATCAGATCACTGTGTTTGTAGAGGCTGATATAATTACTGGCTATTGCCCCCATTGTCCTACTATAACTTTTTAGGCAGCCCTGACTTTTAAAGGATATTTGCAAAGTAACTTCCTGGACATTAACCTAAACCCCTCTGTTGCAACCTCTGCTCCCTCCCAAGCTTTGTCCAGTCAATGAAACACCTACCTACCTGCACCATGCTTTGTCTTTCCTGCTTTCAGTATTTGTTTTATCCAAGAGCCCTACAAGTGTCCTTTCTCTCTTCCACAATCATTTCCTTGGAGTATGCTTTTCTATGCCAGACACTGAGGATTCCCACTCTCATGTTATAGTCAAGTGGGAAAAGCACTATTACCCAAGCCCCATCAGGCATTTAAAAATTGTTATCCATGTTACAAAGGAGACACGCATACATGACACAATCACAGAGCATGCTAAAGGGACTTACAGTCATTGAGAGCAATCGAAACAGTCTTCATGGAGGAAGTGATGTGTGAGCTGAAGTTTCATGGAGGGACATGGGGATGAGAGTGGATCATAAGAAGAACCAGAGTGGGCAAATGTCCTCTGGTGGTTCTGATATCCACGTGTCTACTGAGTACGATTAGCAGAGCCTGTTGTAGTTCAATCTACTTTCCATAGATGGGAAATTACTTTTTATTCAGACTGGTAAAAATTAGCTTCTCTGAAAATCTTGGTCTCACCCCTAAGACAAGAAATTGGGACCACATGTTTAGGCCTGGTTTTGCTAGGTGGGTGTGCAGTTCACTAAAGGGATAAAATCAACACATTTTTCATTGCTTCCATAATCAGGGAGTGGGAACATTGGAGCCCTACTGATTTCTGCCTTCACCCAGTGTAGTTTATATTATTAAGAATTGTTCAACTTTTAGTGCCCCTGAACTAATAGAGTTCAGATTCAAATGCTACCAAGATTTATTAAGTGCTGAGTAGAAGCCTGCTATTTTTAAGTATGAGCCCCGGGAACCCTTACAACAGCTCTGGGAGACAGAACTTTTCAACCCCTTCCTGCAGATGAGAAAACCAAGGCACAGGAAACACTTGGGTCTGGACTCCAAGTGTGGGTCATCAATGCAGAATAGGATAATGTATTCTCTGACAGGGCACAGGATGAGTGTTTGTCACAGGCTCACAAGAGTTCAAATTTGGACAGTATTTCAGAGCAACTTTTTTTTTTTTTTCTGATTCTTACAGAGTGTTTGATCTGGAATACCCTGGCACATCTACCCCCAACTTAAGTCTCTCCTCTAATAGGCAATTCACTGCCTTTTTGATGAAGCCAGGTTGACTTTCCAATCTTTGAGTATTCAAAAAAAACTTTTGCCTTCAAGACTTCCAATTGGCCCAAACAGAAAACATTACCATTTTAGGAAAGATACTGATTCAATGTTTGAACAAGGGCAGTAGACATAAACAGAATCAGGTGTACTAACAGCAAAGCTCCTTACTTAGAGATGATACCAATTATGCACATAAAGGAAGAACCCAGAATAACTTCATAATGAAAATCATAATCTAAGTGTCCAAAGCCCTTGATGCTCCCATGCTACAGAATCCACTGTGTTCATAGGAGCCTGAATTAGGGCATGTCATCCATTCTACTCAACGATCTTCCTTTGGAAACCCTTCTAGACTTGACACTATCAAAATGAGGCTCTGAGGTTCACCTTTACAGGCTTTAGTGCCTGGGTTGGTAGTGAAGGGACATGAAGGTGCCATTTTTCAGAGCATCTGGAGTCAGCTTTCCAACTCCACAGGCATCCTATATTCTTATTGCCCCTACATTTGGATACTTCCCTGAGTGACACCCACTACCTTACACTTATTCTAAGTATCAATCACAGCAGCTTCCCCAAATAGTCTTTCTTAGTCCATCCATCCATCCATCCATCCATCCATCCATCCATCCATCCACCCACCTATCCACCCATCTATTCAATGACAATTTACTGAGGTCCTACTATATGAACACTGGGAGGATGAAGTTAACAAAGCAGTTCTGTCCCTGCTTTCATGACATTTATAGTGTATTAGAGGGGAGAAGACAATGTTTGAAGGACCAGTAATGAAATGTCAAAACTCCATGATTATGCATGACTGCATTTCCCCTTCAAAATATTCCCTCTGGCTCTGGCTCCTGTGAATGGAATGGGAAATGGAAAAGAGGATATTGTCTCAGTCAGTTGCTAACACTGCTAACATTTAAGCACCTTCTCTATTAATTTCCTGTAAGCACTGCTCATGCCCTGAAATTACTGTTGTTGTCTTTCTTCTTTTCCAGTTGGTGATCTGCCTTTATTCCACTAGAATGAAAGCTCTGTGAAGGGAGGAACTTTCTCTAGTTTGCTCACCTTTGATCCCGTGGCACCAGAAGAATTCCTGGAGCCAAGCCCTGTCATATGGGTTGAGCTAATGAATGACTTAGTCCTCAAACCTAAGTGAGGCAGGACTGCTAGAAGCACCTGAGAGAAAGTGAGCAAGAGTTACAGGAGACCATTGGACCCACCTGTACCTATTGGGAATGTCCACCTGCTGGCTTGTGTAATCATCACTGAAAGGGGGTCCCATCTCCTCACTAGAAATCCTTTGGGGATTTGGACAGAAGACTCCTCTTCATTTTAATAATTTAGTTACTGATTAACAATTAAATCCAAGTTCAGAGGTAACTTCTTGAATTTGCAACTAAAGAGCTTTTTTTCCTTTTACTCCCTAACCACCCACCCCTCTCTCTTCCCAGAAATAGATGCCAAGCATAAAACCCATATACTTGGCAATTGGCTATGGAAGCACATGATAATCTCTCACCTTGAGCAAAGAAGGGAGAAATGGAAAACTTGATTCCCAGGTGGCTTTATAGGAACTGAAAAAAATGGAGATGCTGGCATTGTCCAGTGCTTATCATATTTTCCTTTTTTAAAACAATCATTATGTTTGTGCTTACAGCATGCTAGGTAATCACTTCTGGTCATCATTTTCTATATCAGCACAACATTTTATCCATTTTGAGAAAGTTGCTGTTGAGGTTAAGAGTGGGTGAGGGCCTCCTTCTTGAGGCATGGCACAGACAGCTCAAGCCCTGAAATGGATCATCTCCAGAAGAGCCCCCTTTGTCCTTCCTTGCTTATATTTCCCCCAAAGGTTAAATTTCCCACATGATGAATCGCAAAACGGAATGTCCACATTTGAATGGGTTTTACCCACAAAGAAAGAAGCAGCATTGCCAGGAAGTTATTGTAAGGGCTAAAAGGGAGGGCTGTGCTCAGAGTACCAGCATCCACCCCACCTTTGTGGCATGGCACTAGCAAATAGGGATGTCATCTCATCCCCTAATCGCAGACAAGGAGGGGGGGCAGTTAGATGTCACTGGAGGAGACAGAAGATGGATAGCCCTGAGAGGTTCCTCTGTCCTATTGACTCAGACACACCCGTCTCTCTGTCTCACTGCCTGCATCACCTTCAATTTGGCCAGATGGACATCATGGGGGAAATTTCGTCTGGACCAGGAATCTTAAAACACCAGCAGAAAAGGCTGGCTCTTGGGAGAAATGAGGACAGGGCCATTAGAAGTTGGGAGCTGGGGCCATTAGGAAGCAGCCGGGCTCTGTTGATGCACGGGGGATTTCTGCTCGATAATGGGAAATGTGAACACAGGTTAGTGCGGTGATTACAGCATCCTGGAGGGGGGTCCTAAGAGACCAGGAATAGATTAAAACTCACTCAAGCAAAGGTTGGGGGAAGGGATGAAGATCACCCCTTCAGATAGTGGAGAAGGTATCCACAGGGTCAGAGATGTTCTAACTCCACTGTGCCAACAGGAAGGGTCCTTTTAGAACGTTGCACTGGGGAGTGGCATGAACATGTTTTCAGACCTGGGAGAACTGGACCCTCAAGATTAGGGCAAATGAAATGCAAGCCCAGAAGAGAACTCTTTAGAGAGCTTAGCAAAGGACTTGCTACACCTTAGTGTATATGACAAGATGGCTGAGCCACCACCCAGCTTCAGGAGCAATTTAGCTACATTCTTTAAGAAAAAAAGATTCAGAAACACAGACTTATTCTGAAGAAACAATGTGATATCCACACAAAGATTTATAGGTAAGAAGGAGCATCAGTGTCGCATTCATATTGGTAAAAAATGAAAAATAATCTAAATGACCAGGACAGAGGAAATTGCTAAATCAATTGTGCATTCCTACAGTGGCACTTAGCAAACCTTTAAATATAGAATCATGTTAATGACATGGGAGAATGGTTATGGCATGTTGAACAAAAAAATAAATAAATAAATGCAGGTTACACTAAGGAACTGGGTAGAAGCTGATCCCAATTCAGTATAGAGAAAAGAAAAATCCAAAAGAAAATAGAACAGACTGTTAGAACAGATGGTTATCTCTATGTAATAGGAGTATGGATGATATTTTATATTCTTTTCATAGTGTTCAATGGTTTCAAAAGTAGCTACACATTAATATGTACATACATGTATAACTAATACATAGGTCAGTTACTCTGTCCTCTTTATTCTTCACACCAGCGTTCACTGTCTGACAGCCTATGGATTTGGTTGTTTATCTGCTGTGTGTCACTGTTGCTCCATCCTCCAGAATATAAGCTTCCTGAGGGCAGGGACTGGGTTGTGTTTAGTGCCAAACCCCGCTCCCCTCCCCTACCTAACACACAGCCTTAGACAGAGTTCAATATATATTCACTGAATATATCTATATGCTTTTCCCCCTCATTAGAAAGCCATAGAAGGCTGTTAAAATGGACAGATTAACAATGCACGGTCCCTGGTCCCATTGGATTTCTGAGTCACAATGTCTCACGATGAATTTGAGATGCTACAAAGGGTCTCCAGTTGATTCTTATTCACATTTAAATGTCAGATCCATTGCAACCAGCATCCCTAAGAACAAGCAGAGGAGCCTGTATCCTTTGTAAAGTCAAGGCGCAAACTTTGCATTCTTCCTCCTCTTCCAATCTAGGATTCTTCTCTTTGACGAGGGTGATGTCTAAGAGTACGGCCTTGTGGAAGAACACAGACATTCGCCATCTACTATCTGAGCTCCCTCCAAATACTGTCAGTGACAAAGCCTTGCCATGCCAAGATTATGTCTTGGAGGGCTGTGGTTAACCACTCAATAGTCCTGAATGCCCACTTCTCAAAATGGATTCTTTCATGTGCCTTTTTAATTTACACATGATCTAATGGAAATCTAAATCATAGAAAGAAAATATCTGCCCCTAATTTCAAACCTCCCCACAAATTAGTCTTTTTTCCCTAGTTCCCCATATTTTTCCCTTCCAGTCCTTAAATACTTAAATTTTACAAATTCATAATCATTACATGGATATGTTTCCAAGATACAGTTCTTTTAATTTTGTGATCAATATCTTTCCCACTCTCCCTTTTCTGCTGTTCCTCCCACGCTATAGAATTTCTTTCCTTGTAATAATTAATTCTTAACCTTTCTCTAAGGCTTTGCAGCTGTCAAAGTATTTTTCATGCCCATTATCTTTTTAATGGAACTGGATTCACTTATTTAGATGAGAGCTTTGTTCCTTCTTGTGAAAACTGTCTCAGCAGGGACTCATTCAGCAAAATGCTTAGAAGGATGGGCTATATAACTGGAAGGACCCAAGTTCAATTCCTGCCGCTTAATAACAGTGAATTCAGACAAGTAATGGAACCTCTCACAGCCTGCTTCTCTTGTCTATACAATGTAGATATAATCACAGTACCCGGTCCATAGCGTGGCCGTGAGGATGAAATGAGATAATCATTTATAAATTGCCTAGCACAGTGCTGGTATAGAATAAGGGTTCCATTAATGTCAGTTATTATTGTCATTATCATTGTTATTAGGTATATTAGATAAAGGCTTTTAATGACTGTAAGAAGTGAGAGAAAGCCAACTCTATGTGACCTGTCCCGACCCCCAAATCTATCTCAATTCAATCCACAATTTTCAACCCAGAATAGGAAAGAGAAAGCCGCATTTCATGCAATGCCCTTCACGAACTGTCTAATGGAGATATTACAGTTCTCTACTATTGGATATCTTCTCCTGGGACAGAAAGATAGTTTTTGACATCTCACCCCCTGAAATCCAAAATTTCCATAGATTAGAAATGTTTGGAACCTAGTTTTCTTCAGAGCGGGGATTTTTAGGCTGAGGTGGAGATGGAGATTGGGGGACGGCAGTTCTCATTGCCAGGCTTCTCATGGGGAAGCAAGTTCTTGCAGGTCTCAGCAAACTCAGTTGGTTCCAAGAGTTCAGTCTCAGGTAAGCTTTGGACAAGCACCTGAGGCTCTGAGAGGCTTCACTGAAATGAGCCTGAACCTCAGTGTTTTATGAGGTACGCCCATTGATAACTTTCCTGGCCAAGTTTTAGTGGGCCTCCTTGTGTACACACTCCTGTGGGCACCCGAGAAGCTCAAGTCTTCGCTGTGGAGACATCGTTTGGTCCGGCTTGACCAGAGCTGCGGAGCTGTAGGCCATTATCGCTCATCAGTGCACGGGCATGAGCACACTGCGTCTGCAGCCACTTGTCATCTCAGCCCGGGAGCCATTGCTCCTTGGTACAACTTGTCTTGAAGTTCCAGAAAAGCCAGACCTCACCTTCCCCTTAGCCAAGTCCTCCAGGCTGGGACCTAATTCTCTCTCGAACATAACAAGTCTACTGAACAAGGGAACACCTAATCTGAGTACCTTTGCCAAGCTCCCATGTGAATTGGAAGCAACACAGAGCCAGTCTTGAGAAAGGAGATGTGAAATACCCCAGCTGGATGGAGCACATGGGACAATCTGAGAGAGGAGCTAATTAGTTTACCAAGATTTGCTATCTTTTTTTTTTTGGTTTAAATGATCTTCTGCCCATCCAAGTTCAGAATCATCTTGGAAACTTCTCTTCGGCTACCTCCCAACCTCCGGACTGTAAATCCCTCAGGGTCTTATTTATTTTCTGTTCATATCAAGAATAATTACATACAAAAATATTATTAGACAAGTCATACTCTGAAAGCTTGAGTGGAACAGTATCTAAGAGCCTATGTAATTTCCAGAATGTTCTTTGGGCCAACAGGAAATTATCTGAAAAGGCACAAGTCAGATAACAGCCCCACATTCCTGTTACCCTTCGGAATGTTCTGGATCAGTCACACCCCAGTCAGGAAGAAGAGTCAAAGCCAGGGAACGCAATGGCAAGAATTCAATATGGGGCACTATATCAAGAAGGTGTTGTGAAAGGCAAGTGGGATAGCAGGAAGCAAACATGAGCTTGGCAATGGCTAAGATCTTCTGTCACAAACTGAAAAGTCGGACAGCTGCAATTATGTTGGTGCAAACACCTACAGGTTCACGTGTATTATTGCATGTCATCCCTCTACTCCCAATTTCATGTTATCGTAGACACTTTATTTTCATACTGTTAACACCTAGTGCCTGTAGTAAAGTCTCCATGGATGGTTTTGATTCAAGATAGAAAGAAGCCCAGGTCTACCAAGAGCACATTTTTAACTACAAGGAAGGGTGACCAGAGCATAGGTGGTGGGCGGACTCCTTTGCAGGACTGATGTAAGGATTCCATGAGACATTAGGTTTGACTATGCCTTTTAAGCATCAGGCCCAGACAAACACGTGCATTGTCAGTGTTCCTTGTGCTGTGTGTGGCAGTAAAACAGTCCAACATCTTTTTTTTTCCCCAGGGTAATGTTGACACATGTCAAATGCATTAATATTCCCATTGGAATGACTCATTCAGAGGGAATAGTCAAGAATCTGAAAGATGAGACAGGAAGAGTGGGAGAAGCCTTTTACAATTGTTCAAGATATTAGGACAACCACGTCCTTTCTGGTGTTTGAGTTTTAAAGAGAGCAGTCATGGTATCGCTACTATCGTATTGTTATTGGATGTCACCATCACCGTTGTTGTCATCTGTAGGTTGCCTTAGCTCCACCGCCTTAGAAGTCTGAATGAGGTCAGTGAGCCAGGGAGTGGACGTGAGTGAGGCCTCTCCTGCTGGCTGCATATCAGCAGTGCTGGTACCTGAGTCTTGAGCATCTGCCTAGGCCACTGCTTCACCTTCTTTTTGTGCTTTCCCAAGACCTCTGTCCATCCTCCCGAGGCAGATGCCGATACCAGGTACCAAGCTGGCCTCTGGGTCATGTTCAGTGGTGCTACCCTCCCTTCCTTTGGAGTCTCCTATTGCAGTTGCTTGTTTTTGCTTTGTTCTGTTTGGGGGAAGACCTGACTGTAGTTCTGGCTTTAAATGAAATGAAACAAGACTCTATCGATGGAAACAGAATGTGACGCTATTTAGAGCCACAGGCTCAGGCCCTTCCTTATGAGGCCTCCACAGAGGTACCTTGACATTCCCCTCTAGGGAATGACCGCAAGCATGTCTCATTCCCGGTGTCCACGCGGGGCCACCAGGGGACCCAGACCAATCTTCTGTCTCTGTCCTAGTGTCGACCTTGCCCCAGGACGGTGGACAAGTTTAATTCACTTCCAGAACACACATCTCCATCCCATCCTCCCACTCACACCCACACATAACCCCAAATAAGTGATCACAAAACAGTTGTCTGACACCCAGACAATTCTCCAAGCCTGAGTCATTAAGTGTTCAAGACCTCTTACCACAGGTTATCAACGTAATGGTCTAGGGTGGTCTTTGCCCAGGATGGTCTACTTTCTGTTTTTCACAGTGGCTCATGCAAGATGAGACCACCACACTTCCAGCAGTCCTCATCGGTTTCATACCTTTTGGCAAAAATATATTTATATCCACAAGAACAAACCACAGTTCATAAGCACGGTTCGGCCTGAATCTTAGGGGAAAAAAGAAATATCTCAGCCCTCGCTCCCCAACAAAAATACTAAAAATAGAAGCAGAACTATGGTTCAATGAAGCATTCCATTTTAAGTTAGCAAACTTTTTATTTTAAATCTGTGGTCAGCCTCCTGGTTCTTCACAAAAATACTAAAAATAGAAGCAGAACTATGGCTCAACCAAATAGTCCATTTTAAGTTACCAAACTTTTTATTCTAAATCTCTCGTCAGCTTCCCAGATCACAGAATTCCCTTAGGAACACTGGTGGCACTTGTTTTATTTATCTGCCACTGAAGGGTCCCTCCAGGCAATTTTTCTCAGACAAGATAACTGTACCCAATGGGGTAGCCATGTCTTTACCAGAAAAAAAAATGCTAACAGATTTTAAATGATATATTTTCCATGTTTGACAAAACCTACAAAGGATTTCAAAGGCAAGTCTTTAGTTCTGACATGGATGATGCTATTATGATTTGTTCATGTTTGGTGGCTTTCCCAGCACATGCTGGCCTTGCTCTGCAGAGAGGTTCCCTGGCCGTATGCTCTCCCTCCACTTGCTTCCACCACTCGGTTCATCTCCCCAACTCCCACCCACGCGCCCACACATCGCAGGGAAGGCCCCTGCAAGCGAGAATTCGTTTCGACCAGTTGTCTTACTACTGTTGCTCCAGATCAACGTTCCTCCAGAACACCTAATCGCCGGTGTGAGCAGCAATGCAAATCAGCCTCTCTAGACAGAACGTTATCTCTTGTGACATCTGATATGGCTTTCATACTTGACTCCATTTGGGTTTTTTGACATTGTTATTTTTTTTTCTCTTTAGTTTACAGTGTCACCAATCCCTATGGCATCTCTCCCAACAATACGTCACCAAGACTTTCCCTTGATCTTCAGTTTCAGCTACTTTGGGGATAACTGTCTGCTTTGTGGGAACCACTGCAATCCCATTAAAATCTATACGTGCCATTTAACTTATATGAGAAGTCAAGCCATTCCAAGGAAATTCCAAGGCAGAGTTTTGAATTATACCATAAGTTCATTGAGGAAGGCAGCCAAGAACAGACAGCTTCAAGCTAACTCCTTTTCTTCCTCCCTCCTTTCTTCCCTCTCTCCCTCACTCACTTCCTCCCTTCTCTCTCTCTTTCTTCTCTTCCCCTTCTCTTCCTTCTTTCCTTCCTTTCTTTCATTCTTTTTCCTTTCTTTATTCCTTTTAAAACTTTCTTCTACCAGAATTAGTAATTTATCTGACCATCTCTAACTTTTTTAAAAAATGAAACCTATTATCATCTTTTACATAAGAACATAAAAATGGATCTTCTCATGAGAATGAAGGCGTGTGTGATTCACTTCCTGAGCTGCTGTCCGCTAACAGCCTGCACCTTTTAAGCAATCATAAGCCATGTCCAAAATTTCCCAGAAATCTCTGGGCTCCTGGGATTCATTCCCTTGTGCTTCTCTGTGGCTTCATGGAGACTCTGCTGTTCTCTGGCATCAGACTAGATACAGAATTCAGCTTTCATTGAATGACTCAAAAACTCCAGTCACTAATTATATGAACGTTTTGGTTTACTTGATTTAAATTTTGGGAAAGTGCTGGGAATGGTTATAGTGTAGTTTGTAAGCCCTATCCTACCCGGATCTTATTGGTTGTATCCCTACTTCTGCCCCTCATACTTCCCTATCTCCCCTCCTCCGCTGAGGAGAAATAAACACATTCCTCTCCCTGGCTCCTGCAGAGCCTTGCTGTTCATATGGAGGTCTCTGAAGGCCTCAGCTTATATCCCAAGTAACTGCCAAGGACGGTTTCTAAATAAGTGTCTTGTTCTTCATGAAAGTCTGATGAATATTTTTTTCCATGTAATTAAACCTAACTAACCTAACTGCATTCGATTTAATTGTCCTTATCTTGATTCTCACTGACATGTGCCCCAAAGTAAACTTTGGCAGAAAAACATGGGCGAAAATAAGAAGAGATGAAATCACAAAAGAAATGAAGCGCACGGGAAGGGAAGAGAAGAGGCGAGGGAGAAGGAGAAAGCAGGGAGGAGCCCTCGGTATCAGGGTTTAAGATGTTATCCCACCTGAACAGTGGTTTAAAAGCCTTCCTGTGAGTGGGTGTTCCTGGGCGTGTTGCCAAAGGGTGGATTTATGGAGTCTCACTCCCAAAGGCCTTGACCTGTTGAGATCTACGGGGACCTCACTTTGAACTCTTCTAGAACTTGCTTAAGCTTAAGAAAGATAATCTAAAACTACATGTTGCTAAACTGGGGAGGGTTATTATTATTTTTCTTTTTTACCAATTTACTTGAACTATACAGAGATCATTCTGTCAGACCGGATATCTCATTTTGGCCCAAGAATCTGAAGTCATCTGAAGTGGCACGAATATTGAACACAGCAGTACACTATCCAGGTCTTTTTCAAATTCAACTTTAGCTTAAACAATATGTACATTAGTCTTCTCCAGTACCTTTGCAGACAAAGTCAGGTCATCCAGAACAGTGCTGGCCAAGTTGCTGGGACATTTGTGGGGTTTCTATTAAAGAACACATCAGGAAAGTAATTAAATAATACATGGGAAGTACCTAGTACTGAACCAAGGATCGTTGTAATGAAAGGACCGTGATTGGCCTGTGGAGACAGGATGACAAGCTCCCCACCGTGTTTTATCCAAGGAACTTAGTCAGTGTCTTAACTGTGAGGACAACCAAGTGGTGAGCCAAAAGGAGAGGCCTGAAAACAAGGTTCATGGAAAAAGCCAACTTAATCTCTTTTAAAGCTGCCTTCGCAAATGCTAGACGTGATCCCTGAGCTACTTTTTATTCCTTCGCCATTGTTATTCAGACAGTTGTCCCCACCACCTCATGTTTATGGTATTTCTGGCCACCTTCTTTTTTCATTGACAGAGCTGTGCCTGACTGGAGCAGGCCACCTGGGCAATCAGAGCTGTCCTGTCAGATACCAGGAGCAGAAAACTATGCCCTTGGTCTTATGGTCTTAGTACATTTGGGACGCTATAACCAAAATACCATAAATGGAATGGCTTAAACAACGCATATGTATTTCTCACAGTTCTGGGGTGGGAAGTCCAAACTCAAGGAGCCAGCAGATTTGGTGTCTGGTGAAGATCTACTTTCTGGGTTGTATACAGCCAGCTGCCTTCTCGCTATATCTTCAGATTGCAGAAAAGACAAGCAAGCTCTCTAGGGTCTCTTTTACAAAGGCACTAATCTCTTTCATAAGCCCTCCACCTCCCAAAGCCTCCATCCCCTAGTACATCACATTGGGGATTAGGTTTCCACATATAAATTTTAGGGGGACACAAACATTCAGTCCAGATACACTTAAAGGGCTCACGCACGGACATCAGTATAAGACTGAAAAATAACCCCATAACATACAGCCTGCATGAAATTAGTTCAATGGATATTGTGCATATCTTCGAGAACTCTCGTTAAGTTGACAGTTCCTGGTCTGGCATCTTGCTCTCTAATTCTGGTAACAGCCCCAATTCGATGTATTTTTCATAAACTTTCTTGATTTCCCCATCTTGGCTTTGCACTTAGAGATGGATGTTGCCCCATATTCTTCTTCATATGTACCCATAAAGGGGAAAGATTTGTATGCTTCCCCCAGGAAACTGCATTCTCTTTTCATTAAAATCCAAAGAAGTCTATAGCATTGTGAAAGACTTTCCATTGTGCTTTCTTCTCCACACCCTCAGCAAGGCCCCTGCAGGCCAATTAACTTCATTCCTCAGGAATTAGAGAGGCTCATGAAACCTTTGGGAGGGTCCTTAGTCTCTATTCTCGTTGGTATGAAAGAGATCAGAGGCTTTCACCTTTTTCAGTTGATAAAGGAAGCCACTGCTCTTCATGTAAAGGAGTTGAGGGTCTTATTTGAGGCCAATCAATGACTTTGTGAGGATAGACAGTTCTACAAAAGACCCATATCCACTCTTGCTTTCCTGGTACTGAAAACAAGTTTGGGCAAGATCTACTTCACAGAAGTCTTGCTAATTCAGAGGCCAGTGGGCTGATGACTTCATCATCCTCCACACAGATATAAACTTTCAATATCCCTAAGCAAGAGTATGAGAATACTTACTTTGAGTTCCATAATTCATTACATATGCATTAATAATCACGGGGGAAATAAAATGACTTCTGGTGTGAACCTCATGTGGTGTGTTTCAAGGAACTATCTGATTCATGAGGGTTACTTAAAATAGATAGCTGTAGGATGATGTACTTTTCAGGGAGATTGTTATACTGTCTTGCTCTATAGCTGGTTGACAAATGTAATTTAACCTATTTTAACATTTTTGAGGCCAGATGGAGAGGGCTCCCAATGTACACATCTTTATGATGTGGACCTTGCCCTTGGCCAGGGACATGGAAAACACACAACAGCCCCCATCGTATTATTTAACTTCTCTCAATATTAGTGGTAGTCTAACGTGACATATCTGCAATTAAAGGGTGATGTCAGTTGACACCGTGCCACCAAGGCCAGTTAAACATTGTTCCTCAGAAAATAAGAGCAGGATTCAGTTCTGAAAACATTGGTAGTAGTCCAGGGACTGAGTCATTTGGCTCTCTCGAAGCGTCTAAGCTAGCTGGAACATGTCAAGAAGCACAAGTTCCCTTCACACCATGGAAGCAGGAAAGCAAGGAGCAGGAAAATGCAATTTGAAAATAATGCAGTGCTCCAGGGATCAACTATTTCCCTCACAATTTAGCTCTAATCTTATTCATGAGTATTAACCCTTTGCACTGCAGCTCACCAGCTGTGCTGCTTGGGAAAACAAGAGGAGTTCATCTATATTATTTTGATATTTAACACATTTTTAGGTACATGAATACTTTTTTATTCTTTGCTTCTTTCAAAAGAGCTTGGAATTGAAAGATCAAATGAAATTAAATTTATGGGCACCTCCCATTTTGATAGAAATACTTAGAATGTAATATATGCTTGTTTTAAGAAAAAAAGTGCCTTCATGAAAACCCCAAAATATACCCAAGTGACTCTTATTCCCCTGTTTGCACAATTATAATTTCACACAAAAATAAAAGTATCTGGTGGAGAAGAGAGACAATAAGGCTGCCGCTGTAGAAGAGGGAATGTAGCATGTTTCTTCATTAGCGTTCTATCGCTGCTGTAACAAAATTGGTGGCTTAAAACAGCACAGATTCATCTTACAGTTTTGTAGATCAGAATTTTGACAGTCTCACTGGGATAACATCAGAGAGTCCTTTGGAAGGACTCCTTTGGAAGCTGTCAGTGCAAATCCATTGTCCTGCCTTGTCCAGCTGCGAGGGGCCACCTGCACCCCTTGGCTTGTGGCCCCTTCCTCCGTCTTCAACACCAGCAAAGGTGGGTTGAGTCCTTCTCACAACACATCACTCGAATGCCCTCTTCTGCATCCCCCTTCAACTTTTAAAGTCCCTTATGATTACTTTGGGCCTACTTAGAAAATCCAAGATAATCTCTCTGTTTTAAGGTCAGCTGATTAGCTACCATCTGTAATACCGATTCCCATTTCCCACATGAGATAATATAGTCACAGATTCTAGGCATTAAGATGTGGGCACCTTTGGAGGGTCATTACTCTGCCCACCGCAATTTCTAATTTATTCTGTAAAATTCATCAAGTAAATTCCAAATGCAAATGAATCCTTTCCCATCTGTTTTGCCATGAAAGAAAAACAACTGAAATTGAATTCCTTCAACAATTACATAAATGAATGTGGAGCTGTAAATTTATAGAAGAAGAAAGGTGTGTGTGTGTATGTGTTTGTATGTTTAATGCATTTGGTTAAGAGCCAAAGATTCTTAACTAAAAATGTGTGGAGAGTACTGCTATAAACAGATGACTATTAAACTTAAATAGCCATCAAGTTAACTTAAATTCAATTTAACTTCAATATTTATTAGGAGTGAAAGCAAACATAAATGTTGAAAACTCAAATCCTTATTTCTCAACTGTCTTCTCATTTTCCCACAGTATATTTCTGGCTGTTGGGAGGCAATTTCCTAGATTTTATTAACCGGTAACAGAAGGGTTTTACAGCTAAATTAATTCCAGAGAATAACTCATTTGTAACACAGCGTTGCCGCTTCCAGAGCAAAGGGGTTAAGGGAAACAAAGCATGAGCTCAGAAAACGGTTGCCTGGGAGCTGAAATAACTCAGATAGAGAGAGTCACCTCAGGAGATGTAGGTGACATGATCCACGAGAAATACGTTGGCTTCCCTGGTAAAATTTTTCAAATGAACACAGTCCATACATTCAAAAGTATTTATACGCCCCCTCTCCCATGCAGGGCACGGTTTGGGGCACTGACGGAATAGTCGTAAAAAAGTCAGTCAGATGCCTTTCCTTGTGAAGTTTACATGCCTATGGGGAGAGTTCACAAAAACATAGATCCTTAAAATAACGTTAGAGAGTGTACAAGAGGACAAACACACGCACTCCACAAAACATGGCACAAACTGAATAATTAAGGAGAATTTCATAAAGGGCTGTGTACAAAGGCGTGGCAGGTTCAAAGTGAACCAAGGAGTTCAGCAGGGAGGACCCTGGGGAAATCAGTATTCTGGCTCTATCTCCTCCTACCTCTGACTACCTATGTGAACCTCCAATTGCTAAAACCAACCTGTAGCCTGAGCTCCAGGGAGCTCACCACTGCTGTCCATAAAGATCAACCCCCCTGAGCACAGAAGAGGGTGGAAAGGACGGAGACTGGACCTAGAGGAGCAAACTCAAACCTTCCAGCACCTACTCCTATGCAAAAATGCTTTGAAGTGATGAAACGTGTGTGTGCTTGGGCAAAGAATGGGGCATTGGAATTTAGTTTAGGTAGAATTCAAAGAAGGCCTTTCTTAGGGAGGGGCATTTGAGTGATGACCACATAAGAAGAAGCCACTAAGGCACGAAGTAGAGGCAGATGGTTCTTGGCAGAAAGAGGCAAGTGCCAGAGCAAAGGGCCTGAGGTAGGGATCAACTTGGTGCACTGTGAAGGGAAAATGCAGTGAGGAGTGTAACAGAGTCGGCTAGGAGGCACGTGGTAGGAGATGGAGTTAGAGAGATAGGTGGTGGCTACTTCATTGAAAGCCTTATCTTAGGTTGCATTTCCCCAGAAGAAAACCCTGAGATGAGGGTTTGAGTGCAAACATCTATTTCGAAGGTGGCAAACACAAGGCCTGAGGGCCAGCACCTTGTTTCTACCCAGCAGCAGAGCTGAGCTCTCGCTTAACTGTTAAGGAGTTAATACATTTAACAGTTAACATTTGTTAACATTTATACAGTCCTAAAATTATATTCGGTCAACCCCAAAGCTGATGTGGCCCCTGGTGAAAATGAGTTCGACATCCAAGATTTGAAAGGCGATTCTAGAAGGCCAGGGGAGGCGAGTGGGAAAGTGAGAAGGGAAGGGAAGGGAAGAATTTCGATAAAGGTGATATTATTGACCTGACTGCCACACTGGCACTTGTGGCTCGGTCCCCTGGGACTTCCAGTCGAGGGGAGGAAGTGGGTTGCTTGTTCATCAGCTCTCACCCATGGCTTCTTGTGGGCTGCTTGGTGGGGGATGTCACTCTGTGGCTCTTCTGGAGAAGAGAGAATATTCAGGTAAGGAAGGATCTGGGAGTGTTTGCAGTAACATATTGATGGCAGAGAGTGTGCTTGGGAAGGCCGTGCTGGGTGAGGGGGCGGGGCACCCTCAGCCTGGTAATGGAGATATATATATATCTCTACCTACCTACCTATATATCTACCCATCTACCTACCTACCAGCTCCACCTGTATATATACCACACAGACAGATGATAGTGTGGGGATAGCCGGAGGGAAAGGGCGTGTAGGTAGATGGAGCTGGGCAAAGTGGGGGGTAAACGGGGGCAGAAAGAGACTTTGCTCTGGGCGATGAGCACAGGATGCAGTGTGCAGATGTGTTGTTGAGTTGTACGCTTGACACTTGAATGGCTTTGTGAACCAATGTCACTCCAATACATTCAATTAAAAATACAATTATGGCACAATCTTCACGTGTATGAGATATTTTAATATAAAAACTGCTACTGTCTAAAGAAAATAAGCAATGGTTCGCTTCGCATTTGATGAGCGAATTTATGCATGCATTAACTTGCGCAGAAAATTCTCTCCCTTTGGCTTAGAGTTGGTTATATTCTGAAAGATACAGCCATGGACTGGTAGTAAGGAAAAATTATTGCTAAGAAAACCAAAATTCATTATAATCACTTTAGTGCTTATTATCTCTGTCAAAACCAAGTTAAACCAAACATAAATATCCAAATGTAAATACTTCCTGTATTCTCCAATGCCTTCTCAACACTGGCCCTCTGCACACAGAGCACAAGCATGCACATCATTTTCCTTAGAAGACCATCCCCTGCCACTCCACAGCCCCACAGAAGTCTCTCTGGGTGAGATGAAACTAGAAAAGAGATCTCGCCAGATAACTATGCAAACATTCTCTTTTCCAGAGATGAGACTTAGCACGGTCTGTTTCCTCTCCTTCTACGGTCTACCCTATCATCTAGCCATCTCATACATATGCTTTAACATCACACAGAATAAAAAAGAATAAGAACTGTTAGACTTGTTTTCATCAGAAGAATCATTTTGACGAGCATGAATTGAGTGGACCTTGACCTGCTAATTGGAAGAGGAAAAACCATGGTCTTGTGCAGAAGGGAGGACGGTCATGCATGAGGGATGGTCTGGGCAAAGGTTTAGTGGCAGGAAAAGATGGACTGAGCACAGGGCATCCCAAGGCAGCTCAAGATATAAATTTTTTTTAAAGATTTTATTTATTTATTTTCAGAGAGACGAGAAGGGAGGGAGAAAGAGCAATGTATGGTTGCCTCTCACATGGCCCTCACTGTGGACCCGGCCCGCAACCCAGGCATGTGCCCCGACTGGGAATCGAACCGGGACCCTCTGGTTCCCAGCCCATGCTCAATCCACTGAACCATACCAGCCAGGCTCAAGATATAAATTTAACGTCTATGGTAACCTTCACCTCCCTGCCAGATAGATACACATCCATGTGTGCACAGACATGCATGGACCCATATACACACACAGACACACAAAGGCCTTCCTTTTGGTCCCACAAACAACTGTCCGTATATTTGAACTCTAGCCTTTTCTATTATATTTTGCACCAATGGAAATGAAAGTGAAAGCGAAAGGGAAGGACCTGAGGTCTTCATCTTTGGGGATCCAATGGAGACTCTATGGACATCTCATGGCAGAAATCAGGGATGAGTGATGCTCTTCCTGAGCCTTGTTTTAGCACAAGTGAGCCCTACAGTTCACGAATTGGATTGTGTGTCTGTATGTGCATTAGTTTGTCTATACAGGTAAGAACCAACAATATCTCCTGTTCCTATACACAAGTGCCACTACTTCTATCAAGAAGAGCCCTCTTCTTTTGAATATCAGCTGTCCTTCTGACATGTATGGGCCAACAGAAGTGACACTGTGCCTTAAGAAGTCTGGACACTCCCACTTCCAACCTTTTGGAACCCAACCATCATGGAAAGAAGATTGGGGGAGACAACTCAAAAATGAGGAACTATGTGGGGAGGAGAGGTTCATTTATTTTTAAAAGGCCATGGTTGGTTTGACTTCTTAAAACACATAGCTTTCATCTTGAAATAAAAGTGGAACAGTTGTGTTTGTGAGTGTTGGGCAGGAATATGACTGAATGTTGGCTTGCGAAGTCAGATCTGTCTATACTTAGATGCCAGAGACACTCTTTCAAGACCTGGTTCATGATGCCCTCGAAATGTTTCTTTGTTTTCAGGAAGAGGAACGTGATGTTTCTTAGAGAAAAGAGGAGTAAGGACTGGGTCAGGTGGTCTCAAACACTTCGTGGTAGGAGAACTGATCAACCGCCAAGGCAGATGTTATCTTTAGAGGCATCTCATGTTCTGTAGTCAATGTCCTCACAGGATTCCAGCAGAGCCACAAAATGAGCCTAGGTCTCACCCATGTTCCATTCTGCTGTCACACTAATCACTCCAAAGGAGAGAGTTAAGGGAGTAAGCATAGCTCATTAACCTTCCCAAGCCTCCCGGGTAAATGCCAATTGGGTGTGAAATGGGACCCTAGTGAAATAGAGAATGGGACCCTCCAGAGTTTCACTCATCCCAGTTGAGAAGGATGGGACTTTCAGGGAAGATCCAGGTTCATTGATTCTTTGGTTCACACTTAGCCCATTCATACTTGCACTTCATTCACTGCACAATCACATATCTTTTATGCAGCAAGTGTAGGCATTTGGAAAGGTCTTTAAATACATTTCTAATACTCAAAAAACCCTGCAATGCAAGCATCTTTATCCCCATTTTACAGTCAGATTCAGAAAGTAACGTGCCAGTGGTCACATGTTTAGTCATTACCAGAGCCAGAAATCTAACAAAGTCTTCATATTTCAAAGATCATGTTGATCATGGTCCTCCAGTGTTTCCCGAATGTAAATGAGTTGCCATATCCGAGTTTCACATATATTATAATTTACTTATATTTTTCTCAGTTTTTAAATAAATTTATTTTAAGAGATTTTACGTAGTTGGCTGAGGAAAACCAACATGGCTTGCCACCAATAGAAAGGAGCAATGGAAATAAAGCCCAGTTGTTGGAGCCTAGCTGGATAAGGGGCTCCTTTCAAAGGCTTGATATCTCTGTTAAAAAAGGAAACCAGCAAGTGTCACCCCGAGGTGTGAGAAATGTACTGTCACCCAGCTTAAACTCCATCCTACATGAATGAGAAAGAATGGTTGAGACTTGCAAAGGGCAATAAGTTCTCAACAGAAGTCAATGTTTTCAAGTGGCCTTCTTTGATGTACCACCTAAAACCAGTTCCTCTACCACCTTTGGGTAACACCACTCTGTGCTATCCCTTCCCTCGGGAGTTTATTTAAAGAAGGTCTTGAAAGAGACCAAGAACAGGCAGATACAATGCAATGTGAAGGGTACTATGTTATCATGATTTCCAAGTTATTTGGACCGTGTACCCTTATAAATTTCTTGACCATGCTTCCTGTATACATTTATATTTCCTTTTTAAAAGGAATGTATGTATAAAGAACAGGGAGTAGAAAGACAGGGCACCCAATTCACCCCCAGAGATGAAATGCAGGTTCAGAAAAGGCTCTCTGGAGGGGGTGTCGGAAGGAATGATCCCAGGGTCAGCAAGGTGGGGAAAAGGAGAAACAGAATTCAGAACCACAGGGCCAAGCCTAGTGGGCATGCACACACATTGCATTACACATTCTGCATAGAAGGGAGCAAGGAAGTGGCATGAGAGAAAAGACTGTACTGGGGCAGCAGAGTCAATTTATGAGGGCCCTTAAAAACTAAGCTGAGTTAGAACCTTGTCTAAGGGGCAGTGGGGAGCCACTGAAGGGTCTTAGCAAGGAGCAGCCCAAGCTCCGGAAGATGCTTTCTCCATTCATATACACACTTACATTGCTGTACATACCCAATGAAACCCCCACACAAACAAGGGAGAGAAAAACCAGCCAGACAATTTGCTTTGTAGGACTCATTCATTCATTTATTTCAACATACGTTTACTGTGGACCTAATTTGTGCCAGGCACCATATTCAGATGAGATACCCAGTGGTTAATAAGATAGGCAAAGCCAAGTAATCAGGGAGCTTTCAGTCATGCAGAGAAGAGAGACTAAAACAGATGAATAAGCAAATGTATTTATAATCTCTAGTTAGGAAAAGAAATCAAGTGAAATACGAGAGAACAATGGCAGGTGGAATAGCAATGTCCTGAGACAGGCTTACCAGGGGAGGCCTCTGGAAGGAGATACGGACGCCAACAGGCGGACAATATGAGAAAAAAACAACCATAAGGGATTGGAGCAGAGTTGTCCCAGCTGTGGGAATGTCGCAGATGAAGACCATGAGCACACAAAATCTTGCCACGTTTTGGAAACAAGACACAGGAACAACAAAAGAGGCCTGGAAAGCTGAATTAGCATGATGGTGGGAGGGTGACGAGAAAGATGGCTTTCATCAGATGAGCAGGGACCTACTCGTGCCCAGCCTTGTACAACAGGTCAAAGGGCACTGAGAAACCAAGTCAGAGGTCTGGGAGGCAGGGAAGCAGAGCCCAGGTCATTGTGAAAAGTGCACTCTGGCTGCTGGGAGGCCTGGCACTTGCTCTAGTTGGTATCTCTCTGGGGAGTTGGCTTGGACTAGAGTGGCAATGAAAAATAGAGACAGGTAGATATTTGAGTGATACTACCATCACAGCTTGGTGATTGTGATGGTGGGAAGAACAGAGTTTGAGGAAGACACAAAGACCAAGCCCATGATGTCCCAGGGAAAACCCAACGACACAGAAGAACAGGGAGATGCTCAGCCTCCAGGCAGTGCAAAGAGAACTGCCTAATGTCAAGACAGCAATAGGGCTCCTTGCAGCTTCTGGAGGAAGAAACATTTCTCCAATGATCTAGGGTGTCCTCATGTCCAAACTCAAAGGGTGACCTCTTAACATTTCTATTTGTCTCCAAAAAGTTATGTACGCCTGATGCTGCCTTCCAAAAGAGCACTGAGCTATTAAAAACGCTAATGAAATCTGAAAATGTGGTATTGATCAGGGATGTTTTCTTCTAGTCACCACTGGGCTCTGGAGTGACTCAGGGTGAGCCCAATGCAGACATGAGTAATCTTTCACGTCATTGCCATCGCCCTTGAAGAGGCCATGTCTGTAGGGCCACTTACCAACTGGATAGGGGGTGAGGTGAACTCCAACTGATTACGTAGGCCAGACCACCCCTTGGCAGAAACTGAGAGTAGGAGAGTCCTTATCTGTCCTGATGAAGCCAGATCAAGCTCCAAAGTTTGCTACTTTCTTCTGATTTCTTTCATTGGTCCTAAAGTATGCATAGTGCCTTGAGCAGTTTCAAACAAAGGGGAAGGAAACAGGCACGTATGGAGCAAGAAAACACCTGCTATATCTAAGTGCTTGAGTTAGCAGCTTCATGTGGCTTATCTCATCAGAGGCTCGTAGCAACGCTTCAATGGGCAGGGTTTTACCTCTGTTTGATTAACAGGAAAATGAAGTTTAGTGATGTCAGGAGATTTATCCAAGAGTCTCACAGCTGACAAGTGGCAGGTCCCACTGGGTCTCAGATAACAAAATCGTCTGTGGACATTTACCCAGCACTGCATGTGGCCACCAACAGTCCACGTGGTTGTGCACAGTGACCATATGATTCTCTCCCAGAATCATGGGGAGGAGACAGTCGGGAGGTGAAAGGCCCATAGCGACCCCCATGAGGAAGGTGCTTCTGTTATCCCCGTAGCCTGAGGTCATCTGGAGAGGAAGAGCTGGGATTTGAACTCAGGTATTCTGGTTGTTCCCCCTGATTTTCCCAAACGTGTTCCTTTTCATGGTATAACTTTGAATGGAGAGCCATTTAGAAGACAGTAACTCTAAAGCCTGCACATAGCTCCTTAGTGAGAGTCAGGAATGAGAGATAATCAAACAAATATTTTCTGTAATGAACGTCACACAGACCCAACTGGCTGGCTCCGCATACATCCACAGATGTCAGCAATGTGTGGGTATTTCAAAGGACAGATGGCACGGAGTCTTGGAGACCTTTCATGAAATGATATGTGATCTGCCACACATGGCTTAAGCTTTCTGGGCCTCAGTGTCTTCACTGTTAAAAAGAGGCTAATCACTTCTACATGAGCTGGAGCCATGTATGTTATAACCTCTAGCATGCAGAGGCATTCCAGGGCACAGCCAAGGACTCCCCTATTCTCAGTTTCCACCAAGGGGTGGTCTGGCTTGAGTAATCAGTTGGAGTCCACCCCACCCGTTTTCCAGGTGGTTCCCTCGAATTCTTGGTGAATGGCCCTGCAGACATGGCGTCTTCAAGGGCAATGGCGTTGACAAGAAGATTATTCATGTCTGCATTGGGCTCTCCCCGAGTCACTCCAGGGCCCAGTGGTGACTGGAAGAAACCAGCCCTGACCAACACCACCCTGTCAGTCCCTTTCCTCCTCCCAAGGGACCTGGGTGTGTGAAAAGGAAGGTGAGGGAGGCAGAAATTAAGCGGTCTGCAGAGTTTTCTTTGTGTTCAAAAAGGAAGCTCTTACTAAAGACACAGTGGCCGAAGATTCCAAAACAATGCCAGATCCGAAGAACCAGGTAATGTGTGTGACAAGAACAGCAGCACGGTAGAAAAAGATTTTATAGTGCAAGAGTATCTTGTTAGATAGTGAGAGGAAAGGGTTGGCTTGCCAATTTAAAAATATTTTTGGATAATCTGCATGTGCCTCACCCAGACCCACTGGAGGCCACACACACGAGTGCTCCCGGACTAATAAGCAGCCCGTCTCACACTGGGGGCAGGCATGAGTTGGATACCCAGACTCCTACATATTTACTTATCCAGAGTAGAGAGAAATAGAGACATATAAAGAGAATGTCCACACCCTCCACTGGGAACAATTGGCCAACAAACAGCAGAGACAACATGAGGGGGATGTATCCAAGTGATTCAAGGATATTGTAGAACAAGAAGCCAGGAGCGAAGAGGGAGAGGTAAAAAAAAAAAAAGACTGGGTATGGTAAAGGAAAAGATGAAGGGGATAAAGGATTCAGGGTGGCTCTTGGGTGTTATGAATTATGCAAGAAGAAGTATTAAGAAGCTGTTCAGCCCTGGCTGGTGTAGCCTCAGTGGATTGAGTGCCGGCATGCAAACCAAAGGGTCGTTGGTTTGATTCCCAGTCAGGGTACATGCCTGGGTTGCAGGCCAAGTCCCCAGTAGGGGGCATGTGAGAGATAAACAGACATTGATGTTTCTCTCCCTCTCTCCCTCCCTTCCCCTCTCAGTCAATCAATCAATAAATCCACAGATGTCAGCAAATAAATAAATAAACAAATAAATAAATAAATAAATCTGTTCAAAAAACGTGGAATAGGAATATAAATTCTCATGAGGTTTCTCTTTGAGGCAAAATGATAACGTTAGGGAGGAGTGCTTCCGATGTTTACGAGGAAGACCTCAAGGGTAAAGACTGTGTTTTGTTTGTCCTGTGGTCTGTGCTGCCCAGCACAGTGCCTGGTGTAATAGCAGGGGCTCAGGGTGTATTGAGTGAGTCAATACCTATGGCAGAAGCATGGTCATCTTGATCCCATGGAACCTGCTATCCTGGACCATGAATGGCCCAGGCCCTAGCAGCAATGTGGGGAGCAGGGTACTGGGTGGGGAGCCGGAAAGCCCTCAAGTAATCCAGTGATGTGTGTGGGAAGATGATGCTCAAGGCCCCGAGAGGAGAAGCTGTTCACGCCTTTGCATGGGCCATTGGCACCCAAGAAGCTGAGAGCGTTGGTGTGGGCTCTGTGCTAGGGCAGGAGGATGAGAAGCGAGGAGCGGACAGCAGTGGTTGGAAGTGTTCCCTGACAGGGCACCGAGCCTGCCTGGACCCCTTCAGTCCTATGCCCCACCTGACGAAGCACTTTTCCACCCCTCTTACTCTCCCAAACAGGTCCTTTTGTCTGTTTTTCTCTTGACCTGGGTTCTTAGTTGTCTGTCTGGGCTCACCAAGATTTTAGCCTACAGATCCCGTCTGATCGCAGATGGGAACCAGGGTGGGGGGGAAGGAAGGGACCCTACTGAGAGCTCCTTATGTGCCCGGAGCTGTGCTAAGTGCTTTACTGTCTCCTCCAGTCCTCACAGTCACCAGAATAGAGGTTGTTGTCCTGGGTCCGTGATGAATTATAGGATGATTGGAGATTTCCAACTTGCTCAAGACCACCCAGCTAATCAGCGATGGTCTGTCTGCCTTTAAACCTCCCCCTACAAGCCACATGGGCACTGAGCCATATCAACACTCATTGCTGGGCTGGAGACAATGGTGCTGGTGGTGGAGATGAAGACAATGAAGTGATCACTTGTACAATTTCATCTCAACAACCCTGACATATTTATACATAAAGAAACCAAGACTCAGAGACTTTAAATAATTTGCCTAAGGTTAACACAGTTGGTAGATGAATTCTTAGCACCAGAAAACTCTTTAAAATGTACCCCCTTAGTTGAATTTAAGAAACACGTTTCTTCTCCTGGTGCCCAGTTTGTGGTGCTCAGGTGCATCACCCCTTGTGATGATAACCAGTAACCCAGAGGAGTGAGATGATCATGGTTTTTCTGCTGCCATCTTTCAAGGGGCCCTTTGCAGGCTTCTTTCTCTTATTCCAGGGCCTTAGGACCGCATCACAGAGGGAAGGAAGGAAATGAACAAGTCTGACCAGAGAACCAGCTTGGCAAAGAGTGCCTGGGAGCAAGGAGTAAATCTCAGCCATTTAATATCAGTTTTCGTCTCTTATTGATCCATTTTATTTTCCTTTTACAGAACAGGAGCGTCCCTGCAGTCTAGCTCATCAGTGGCCTTTAAAGGTTTCCTATTGATCTGTGAAACTTTTGTCTCGGTTTGCATTATCCCTTTTGGAGACACCTTTTGCTTTTCAGTCATGTTCTGTATTTAGTTCTCATCCCAAACATGCCTTCTTTTTTAGGAGCAAGGACCCCAAGAAGCAGATGGGTTCGATTTCCTAATGCTTCTGGCACCATTTTTGGGCTCCAGGAAATCTCCAGCTCCAAAGAGTAATGGGGAATGTTGGCAGAGGAAGGAGGGTCTAGTGAGGACCCGGTGACCTCATCCCAAAGAGGGAAAGTAAGAGTGAAAACAAGAGCCTCCATTTCTTGAGCACTTTCTCCATGATTCAACCTACCAATAACCCACAAATAAAGAAACTGAGACCAAGAAATATTTAGTTGTTTACGCGGACACACTCAGCTCTGAATCCTGGTTTCATGTTAAAATAATCCTGCATGTTAAAATAATTTGGCAAAGGTTTCACAGAACTTCAGTGTTCTCATCTCCAAGATGAGGATCATGATGGAACATTCTAGAATTGCCTAAGATCCCCATTAGGTAACGTGTCTGAGGACCTTAGCAGAGCGTTCAGCACCTAGGAGGTGCCCCGTGGATATTTGGTGAATGAGGGGAGACCTTCCTCAGCTGTTTCCTTGTAAGATTCATCCATCTACCCTGCACTCCCCATCATTACACGAAAACTTAGTTCTTCTTTCCACAGGTAACACATCAAGTGAAGTCTGGATTTCAGCTGAGAGGAAAATGTATTTGAAATGGCTAATACAGTGTCTATCATGTAGTAGTAGGTACTCAATAAGTATTGGTTGATTCATTTGTCCATCCCTCCCTGGCTCCTGAGGCAGTGTGTCTCCAGCATCTACCAATTTCCTTCTTCCATAGCTTGATAGGGCACCTTCCCCGTACTCTTTACTGACCTTTCACCAATATTTTTTTCTGGTGAGTAATTCGAACCTTCATTGGAAGTCTTCATTTCCCACTATTCACTCTTTGCTTCTTAACTCCTAGAAGCTGCCTTCTAACTTTCCAAACTCATATCCATCCACGATTCTTTGACCTGCTCATTACTTCATAGTCATCCTTGTCTTCCTCAGCCTCTCCCGGGCTTTTGACAATATGCATTTTCCTCCCATCCTCGCCAAAATGCCGTCCTCCCTTGGCTTCTGGGTCATTACATTATTTCATGCATTGTTGACTCTTCCAACAGTTTCTGTGTGCCTCTCTGTACTGTGTGAGGATCTGGAAGTAGCTGTGAGTCCACAAGGAGTGTTCAAGCACAACAGTGGATTCTAGTTCTTTCTTCTCTCTTTTACCCTCATCTACAGCCCACCCTGATTGATGCTCTTAACCCCTGCTCAGATGTTGCCTTCTATTATATGAAGACACACTGACCACTCTTCAACAGGGATAGTTATTTATTTTTCTCTGTGCTGTCTACATTCCTTCAATCATTGCCCAGATCCTCTTGTTTTGCACACAACTCTCACTGTGAGTTTCTCAGGAATATGAAATGGTCAAGACTCACTAAATATCTTAAGTCTATCTCAATCTATTCTATTGAGTTCAATAGAATAGTTTCAGTCATTTCTTTACTCTTCTTGCTTCTTCTTTCTTAATCTGGCCTATAAATGGAGATATGCATTTAGAAACCCAGTTATTGTCTGTCGATGATGGTTGAGCTTGCTTGTTGATCATAGAACAAGCTTTGAGCCCTGGTCAGGTGGCTTGGTTGGAGCATTGTTCTGTACCACAAAAGATTATGGGTTCAATTCCCAGTCAAGCCATATACCTAGGTTGCAGGTTTGATCACCAGTCGGGGCATGTATGGGAGGCAACCAATCTCTCTCTCTCTCTCTCTCTCTCTCTCCCCCCACCCCCACATATGCACACACACTCTATAATTCACTAACTCTCCCTTCTTCTCGCTCTAAAATCAATAAATATATCCTTAGGTGAAGATTTTTTTTTAAAAAAAAGCTTTGAAAGATAATTTCTGTTTATTCTACTAGGGTCTTCCACCATCATCTTGCATGTAACCATACAAAATTAAACCTGTCTTTCATTGTCACCTGAGACCTCCACCTGCTAAGTCAGGACTTATATATCGTTTAACCCGGTGATCTCCTTGACTCCAGTCCATCATCTCTTTTATTAGTTTCTTGGCTGGAAGTCCGAAATCAATGAGTCAGCAAGGCCATGCTCCCTCTGAAGGCTCTAGGGGAGACTCTGCTCCACACTTATCTCCTAGCTTTTGGAGATGGCAGATAATTCTAGGTGTTTCTTGACTTTGGGCAGCATCACTCCAGTCTCTGCCTCCATCTTCACATGCTTTTCTTCCTCCGTGTGTCTGTATCTATTTATAAGGATCCCAGTCATTGAATTTAGGGACCAGGTTAATCCACAAGGCCTATTTATAAGGATCCCAGTCATTGAATTTAGGGACCAGGTTAATCCAGGATGACCTCATCATAACTATTTACATCTACAAAGGTCCTGTTTCCAAATAAGGCCGCACTCTGAAGTTCTGGGTAGACATGAATATGGCAGGAACATTATTCAAGCCAGTACATTTTTCAATCCATCTTGTCTAGCACCACCAAAATCAGATTCCCAAACACTGCTTGCTTATATCCTTCCAGGTCTCAAAATCCTGAAAGAACTTTAAAGTCTTTTACATCTTTCATTACCATAAGCTGCCTCAGCAGCCTGTTTTCAATCATAGTACACATTGCCTTTTTTTAAAGTACTTGAAAAAAATTGTGACCCTGATAGACTATAAAGTCCATGGGACAAAAGTTTAACTTGTCTTCCTTATCCCGTTTCTCAGAATGCTGCAGAATTCATGTATCGGCATTCAGTTGCTGTCTGTTGAATGAACACGTTGAGTATCAGACTTTGGAGTCTTCCATTACTGTGTCTGCACCATCCGCTCCAGTCAGCATTTGCTAAGCAAAAATTAGGTGCTCTCAATAAACACTTGTTGGTTGATTGATTAATCCATCAACCAGGTTTCATGCTCTGAAGCATTTTAAATGCTGGTGCTTAGGAGGCTGCAGTTGGGGGCAACAGAAGGAGAAAAGGATGGGCAGTGGAGACACTTGATCAACATTCCCACCTTAGCACTTGCTGGGGCCTGCCCAAGGCTTCCATCTGCCTGAGAACCCACTTATAGACTGTCTAATAGCAGTAATGGCGACAGCTTTGGAACCACAGATGGTGAGGTCCAGGACACAGAAAGTAAGACACAGTAAGAGCAGGTAGCATGGCTCATTTTCTGTACAGAGATCATTCCGGAGAGGCAGGAAGCTGATCTAAATGGGAGAGAGGCCAGGTGCCTGCAATCTCTCCTGGATCACCCATGGGTCTGTACCAGTGACTAAAGTCTGTGAGAGCAACACAGCAGGGTCACACACCTTCTAATATGCCCTGACTTGGTACAACTTGTACCCATGCCCCTAGGGAAAAACAAGGGTCTCCAAACTGGATGAGATTGTCTCCAGAATGAAGGTAAGACTACTGGAATCTAACCCTCTCATGGATTAGCTCCAGTAGCAGGCTGCTAATGGTTATCTAGGACACACACACACACACACACACACACACACAACCAGAAGTCACTAAAGGGCAGTTATGAATCAACCATTTTACATGGAACTCGGTCTTAGGTCATCACAATTGTTACCCACCTACCCACACCTGAGTCAACCCTCACGCCCACCTCCACCCCAAATTGATGTGACCCAAACCAGTGACAATCAGGCACCTAGTCAGTTAGAAGCCACGTGAACCCACTATTTAATTTTTCTGTGTTTCTTTTTCTTTTCTAAGTGTCCTAAGTCACACATTCTCTGAGCACGTGTTCCTCTGGGGATTACAGAACTAAACAGGCTTTACTGTGTTGCAGTTCCCTTGTGTGTATTTCAATAGAACTGCTAATACCACTCATTTTCAGATTTTGTGTGCTTAATAGATTGGGAATATGAAGTCATATGTCCTAAAAGATAATAATCACTCTGGGCACTGACTGAATGGCTTCATTGTCCTCAAAATATATGAAAGGCAATAAAGAACTTTTGTTATGGCTTCACCTGATGAGTAGGTGTGTGCGCATGTGTGTGCATGCATGTGTGTGCAACTTCTGAGACTTCACAGGACTCAGTGTGCCATTCTAAAACAATAGAAAGTTAACTTCACTACGAGGCAAGTGGGATTTTAGTAGCAGATAATTTAGTATTTTCAGGAAATGCAAGCTATTCAAAAGTTGTATTGGGTATTATCAGCCTGTTGGATCACAGTGAGTGAGAATAGATTGCATCTACCTATTAGTTTTACCAAAATTTATTAGTTTCCTAAATTCTCAATACCTGGAGCTGGCGGCCGGTGTGGAAGCTTCCCATGGCTTTCCACGACAAGAACACTGCTGACAACTCTTCTTCCACGGCCGTTTTGCATTCCTGCAGGCAGAGTGGGCCCCTGCTTTGTGCTCTCCCAAAGGAATGAGGACGTGAACTGAGGTCACCAGTCCCATAACTCTTTGAAGACCCGAAAGGATTGGCACAAAGGGTTCTGGGAAAGAACATCCAGCTTTAGACTTAAAGCAGACAGCAGCAAATCTCTAGAACTAAAAGAGCAACTCATGCATTTCAATTTTTTGTGGACTGATTACTGCTAAGCCACACTGGAGACGCCAAGAGTGACCCCACCTGGGAAGTGTGCCTGGAGTGCTCCTCGTCTGCATGGCTACCCAGCTTCCATGTGGCTCTAAATTCCCCCCTGCTTCTCATCTAACCACCACGACACCCCAGATCTGGGTAGTCTGGGTTTGGTTCACCATCTCTGGCCAAGTAAACTTTATTGCCTTTCACTTCCTATCTTGTCCTTGACCTGCAACCCCCGCCCAACCCCCACAATCTGTTACCACTACTATGTGTCATATAGCATTAACCACTCAATAATGATCAAAGATTAGTCCAGTCTAATCAAAAGACTGGATGTAGAGACATGGCCTTGGGTCTGAGTCTCGCTGTACCCCTTAGTGGGTGGGTGAATCTGAGGAAGTAACTGGAGCCCCCTGAACCTCAGTGTCCTCATACAGAAAACAGAAATGGCAGCACCCACTTCGCCCATGCTGTTGAGATTAAAGGTCTCTATGTTGTGCGCCATATTCCAGGAACGGGGCAAGCCTACCACCTTCTCTAACGGAATATTTAATATTGCATTTTCGTTTCAGACATAATCTAAAGTAACATTGAGAAAGCCTGCTCTGGATTATCCGAATGGTCCTTCAGAGTTAATAACTGCCACCACATCCTAGTGCCCGTGACTGCAAACACGTTGGTGCTGTATAATTTGATGGTACTAATGAGAAAAGGATGAAGGTGAAATAAATTCAAGACCATGCATTACTGTTAGATTAATGCCAAGTAGCTTTGCTGTGGCCAATACAAACGGGGAACCATGGCGGGGTGTGGAGGCCCCACGCCTGGTGGGCAGCGTGAGCTGAAGTCTGCCTGGACTGCAGCATTCGGTCCCACTTTTATGTAGCACGTTTTGAATCAGCTTTATAAATACCATATCATCTGTCACATTTAATTAAAATTGTTACCCTGAATTTTAAATACGTTGTAGCTTTGTTGGCATTTAAATTATTAATATGTTTTATTGTTGCATAGGAGCAATCAGCGTTAGGAGATTAAACAGAATTTTATTTGCTAAATATTGAAATAACACTATACTTAAAAAATGTGTCAGTTTTTTTCCTATACTTTAAATGGATTCTGTGCATAACCAAGTTGGAGTAGCATTCTAATAATGAATGTGAAATTATACAGGGTAAAAGGCCCAAAGAACATGCACAGAAATGCCATTTCCTTTGGAGGGGTGTGTGTGATAGGGGTGTATCTTCAGTATGATGGAGGATATAAAGACAAGTAGAATAAAAAATAATCATAAATATATTCATTCATTGTTTTCTGAGTCACGAACATGCTAAAGTTGTTGCAAATTTATTTTTCTAAATATTCACAAGCATTTTAAAACACAAGATGTTATCCACTATCATATACCACCTTCCTCCCTTCAAGGATTTGGTGATCTACTCAGGAAATGATTCATACATATAAAGAATCTGTACCAGGCTATAAGAGAGGTGTGTGTGAGCTTCAAGGAAGGAGGGATCTGTCAAATGGGTTGTCTAGAAGATTTCATGAAGTCAGGATAGAACTGGATAGGCAGGCTTGGTGCAGTGTTTTAGCTGCTCCTCCAAACTCACTGTCCTCCTTCTGCCCCCCCTGCTCTGGCCCCCTGGAGGTGACCTTTATAGATGACAGTTATGGCTTCTCTTATAATTTGCTTCCCTTTGGGTTCTGCCAAATTGTGCCATCTTGTTCCATAGAATCTTGGGGAGAAGCTTTCTACCTCTCAAAGTTCTGGAAACCTTTCAGTGAGTTTTGTGGCCAGAGCACCAGTGGGGCTGGAGGTTCAGGATGTAGGATCTTGTAGAAGTACTTGGGAGAGCAGTTCCACAAGAATTTGCATGGGTATCATTTTTAATACGTTTAGTGTCTGTGTCGTATGTCATACATTGGTGTAGCTATTGGTGTCCCCTCGGAAATGCAGCTTTCATCTCCTGGGTGTATAACGGTGTGCATAAACTAGCTACCCAACAAGATCAGAAAGTATCAAGGTGAAACCAGTCAGAGGAGAAGTCAAGCCAAGATCTTCACAAAGGCATGAGCTGATTATAGGAGGGTAGGAAGGAGGGATCTTGCTTTTTATTCTCTGGTCACCCACTCTTGGTGATGTGTCTGCTCCCTCTAATAAGGACAAAAGCCGTTGGCAGGCAGCCCTCTCCATACAGCTGCCCTCTCTGGTTCTTGCCTTGCTTCTTCCCTTTGGCCCTTCCAGCTCAGGGGTAATGCATGTTCTCAGCCCCCATCCCCACCACTGTCACTAGGCCTGGGAACTCGTGCTGTCCCTTAGGTTTCCTAAACCCTGTTCTCACCTCTGTGAAAGTCCCTTTATTAAACTCTCCCATTACCCAGCTTGAGTATGCATCTGCTTCTCTCTCACCTCTGACTGAGCATGGAGGGATGGGGCAATGGAGTCAGTATAAGGGACGTCACGATGGGTGTGAGGGCCCTGGACAGGTACAAGGTGTGCACTAAGGTGAAGAGGACAACGGACACTGAATAAAATCATAATAATTAGTATTAGCGTTTGCAAACCCACTTTGTGCCTGACAAGAAATTAGGATCTTTGGCTCCAAAACTCCTAATCCTGAACATACCGTTGCATCATTTTTCCCATTTTCCATGGGAGCAAACAGAGCCTCTGCTTAAGTCTAAGGCAGGTTACCTATTAAGTGACAAGGTCAGAGTTCAACCCAGGTTCTGCTCAACTCAATCTTGCTATGCTTGTTCAAACTTCTGTCAACCTCTCAGCGAGAAAAACAGTCTGGTAGGATGAGATACTGGACTCAAGTGCCCAATTCTCTCTGGGTTTTCCCAAAAGGAACAAAAGATCTTATGCTTGCCTCCCCTTAGATCCCAGGGTCCTCCTCTCATCCCACCCCTTGGAGGAAGGGCCAGTGGAGCCATCTCTTTGTAGAATGGGCTTTCTTGAGCTCTTTCCTGCTCCGGAGAACACTCCACTACGTCAGCTAGAATGCACTCTCCACATGCAGCCAAGGTTGGACTTCAAAACTCTCTGGGCTCCTTCAAGTTACCAGCTGTCCATCTTGCACCTGGCTGGTTTGCATCCCTCCGGGTCCTGAGCTCCTGCCAGCTGCTGTATCTGAGCTGGGGTCTATCTGCCCCTCAGAGAGCAGAAATCTGCAGAATGAGCATGAATTAATGTGATTTCTTTGTGGTTGAGACCCTGAAAAGGCCTGCTGTGTCTAGTGGAGAAAATCAGGGCATCAGGCATGCAGACCTGGCAAGGAACATGCTGCAGAACCTGGACATGTGACAAGACTTCAGAGAAGGGAAGATCTTTTGATATCAATAATATGTATTGCATTTTTAAAATGTTTTCTTTACGTGTTCATTATTAAATTTTTGCAAAAGATGGAACATTTTGGTGGAGGAGGGAAAAACACTCATGGTCCTTCATTAGAAATGACTATTCTTGAGTATAGTCTAAGAATTTTTATATACTGTATTTTTTGGACTATAAGATGCACCTGACCATAAGACACACCTAGGTTTTAGAGGAGGAAAATAGGGGGAAAATTTTTGAAGCAAAAAATGTGGTAAAATATTTAATAACATAAATAACATAATATTTCACCAATGTAAATGTAAACAGAACTCAACAGCTACATTTGGACTATATAAGATGCACCTCCATTTCCCCTCAAATTTGAGGGGGGAGTGCATCTTATAGCCCCCAAGATATGGTACTTGTATAGAAAAAATATACACATACTTTTTAATTACAAAAATGTGTATCCTGTGTACTCAAAGTGGGGTTTATGAAACATAGATCTGGATCACCTGGTATTAATTAGAAATGCAGAATTTGGGGTCTCTCCTCAGATTCACCAAATCAGAATCTGCAATTTAACAAGATGCTCAGGTGATTGCGGGCATATGGATTATCACGTTGTACAGGACTCAGTGGCCAGAACGCACCACGCATCATTTCATTAAACCCATTTTAGTTCAAAATCATGCTCTGTTTAAATTTTTATGATTATGTATTCCAATGTAGGGAAATATGCTGTGGGAAATACTTTCACATCCATTTTTTGAGAAAATAATAATGACAATTATTATCATTGTTACTATCATTTACTGAGTACTAATTATGTGCCAGACCACGTGTTGAATGCTTTCTAAGAATTATCTCACCTCATTCTTATAGTGGCCTACAAAACAGGGGCTACTCTCATCTTAGAAGTGATGGTTAGTTAGTGTTTTTCTTAAATAAAGAATTTCAAATAATGATGATATTTCTACTATGACTGATGATCATAGTAAGATAGCACTTATTGGGCACTTTCGCCATTCTAGAGACTCTATTAACTGCTTTATATTCATTTTTTAAAATTTAAACCTCAAACCACCATAAGAGATGAGTACTATTACTAATGTTCTTAAAAACTAAGGTAAAGAAGGCTCTGAGGTTGCATATCATATCCAAGGTCATATATCAAGACCGTAGCAGAATCCCAACCTGGACCCAGGTCTGTCACACGTCCCTGCTCACCATCTCAACATCACGCACCATCAGGGACATGCTAATTTGCTTCTAGTTCTACAGTGTATCCTCCAGGCCTCACCCCCACCCCCACCACAGTCACTGCTGGGCGCTTAGCAGGCCATTCTTTCCCCAAAGCCTTTGTGTGTGAATAGAGAGAGGGGAGTCACGGCACTGCCTCCTCCACAGGGATGGGGTTAGAGTAACAGAGGAATTTTTTAAAATCACAGCTGTACACAACAGGGCCGCAGGCAGGCATCATGATCCTCAGACATTCAGGCTCTGGCTGTGTGGCAAACATCCCAGCGCTTCCCAGGGAACAATGGGCACTGAACTGCAGGTGACCCGACCTGCTAATCGCTGCCTGATTACCAGCTAATCAGTGCCTTGTTTGGGACATTGAATCCCAAATCCCTTTGGACTGGCCTGGGCCCTAGGAGGCAGTCACCTGGTTAATGTGCCAGGGGCGAGGCAGGGGGTCATGTGTTCCAGTGCACAGTGGCCAAAGGCCGCCTTTGGGGAAATAGTCACGGGGTCTGTCTCTCCCCGGCTGGTCCTGTACAGCTACAGCTCTTGTCAACAGCATGGAAATGAATAGAGGCAGGGAATTAAAGGCCAGCCTATGGAGAAAAAGCTAATCAACCCTTCCGGGCACAGAGCAAATAAAAGACTCTTTTTCTTAGAAACTCTCCAAGGGAGGTCTCAGAAATAGTCCAGAGGAGGGTGTATTAACAACCACCACTAAGAGCCTCATGGCTGTCACCACTGTCATAGCCACCACCACCACTAATTCTGTACTTACCACCCCACCCTCTGCTACTGCCACAGCCCCTGTTACCACCATCACCCCTAAACAAGGTCACCACCACCTTCATCATCAGCACTACCATCACTATCATCACTCCACCATTGCCACTTCTACCATCACCACCATCACTTCTACCACCACCAACGGGATCACCCCCCCATTACCACCGTGACCACCACCTTCAACATCAGTACCACCATCGCCATTACCACCATAACTACCACCACTGTCACCATAGTGTCACTGCTGTTATAGCCAATACTACTAACACAACCGCCATCACTACAACCATCACTACCGCCATTATCACCATTATCCCACCCTCACCTACACCACCACCACCATTGACCTCATCACACCCCTACCACCACCATCACTTTTGCCACCTCCCTCACCACCACCTTCATCACCATCACCACCACCAAGGACCACATTACCACTGCTACTGCCACCATGACACAGCCACCATAGCTTTTATTGCTGCCATATCCTAAGAAGGCAATTTTGGGTAGTGGTTTAAAAACACTGGTTTGAGATTCGGATTAAGTAGGATCTATTCCATGAAGCACTAGACATTGGAGTTGGACAGTTAACTTTGAAACTCAGTGTTCCCAAATGGAAAAATTGAGATAGTATTATAATCAACTCATGGGATTGTGGTTCATGCAGGCCATTTACCACAATGCTTGGCACATAATAAGCGCTCAGCAAAAGCTTAGCATCACCATTATTACTTCTGCCCCAGCTTCATTTCAATGGACAGCCTCTTCTGCTGCACTGTTGGGGACAATGGTTGAGGACAGGGCAATTTACCCTTCACCATGATCTCATGGGATCCTCTAGGCTGCCTGTCACCCCTTAGAAGCATGTATCCAGTCATGGCTCCATGGGTTGAAGAAACTTTCAACTTGGAATCAGCTGTTGGGGGTTGAATTGACATCTACTTTTTAAAAGAAATGTGACCTTCAGAACTTCTCTAACCTCCCAGAGACCTCTTTCCTTTTCTAAAAATGAAGAATGATCATCTCTTCCTAATTAAGATTGTGAGAGCATTACATTAGATACTGTAGGAAAAAGCTGTAGAAGACCAATAGAGACACGGTAAGCATTCAATACAGTGAGTCGTTTGCCCACTATTTTAGCTCCAAAGAAGTAATTTTCAGAAGTGGAAAACTTATGTCTTGCTCTAGAAACCCTCTTAATGGGGTCGGGGGGGCGGAGTGGAGGATAAAACCATGTCTTCCTCTCTCCCTTCTAGAGAAAAATGAGCTCTACCCTCTGACCAGTTCTCAGGGTGTACTGCTAAGCTCTAATAAAAGGTTACCTTTGCCCGGTTGCTTCAGTTCTAGGAAGCTGTTCAATGTTTGACTATCTTTCTCCAAGCTCATTTAAAAACAGTTCATCAGGTTAGTTCAGTTGAATTATTGCTCCTTGGGAGTTTTCCAAACCCTGGATTTCCTTCAGAGAGAGTTGGATTCTGTTCCATTCTTGGAATTCAGCTCCCTGACCCTCTCTGTGACCCCTGATAACAAATATAGTGCAAATAACCTGCTGCCTCTGCACTAAGAGAGGACCCCCGGCCTCCTGCTTGCAGAATGCAATCACTTCTCTTCGGCTGCCCAGAGCAAGAATGTTACATGAGCTCGTTCATCCCCTTCTTCACTTCTGTGGCTATCAATCACTAATACTTCGGTAGTGTACATTAATAGAATAGTATGCCTCCAAAATGTTTGCATGGTAAAGGAGGGAGAAAAATCTTGTTCCATCCAATCAAAATCGGTTCCTGTGTAGGCTATATGAAATTTACTCATAACCTGTGAGACATACCACAGGGAAAAAACCCTCAGCAGAATTTCTACCCGTGACCATGACAGGCTGCACATGGAAGGTCCAGAGAGGCAGTGATGAATGACCAATTCACATAAACACATAGCTGAGAATTAACTTTGGCAAGCCTAGCACCTGGCTGGGGCCACCCTGGAACCTTTCCACCAACATCAGGACAGGTAGACTGCCAGTAATGCGGTGCTTCCTGTGCAGGGTTTTCTCCCTGTGGAAGACCCAATTCAGCTTCCAAATGAGAGAGAAAATACATAGGAAAGAAAATTAGCTGGCAAACAGTCCCTAAATTCTAATTTGAATAGTTTCAGATACTACCTCCTCCCCGATGATTCCGAATCTTTTATCAGGATGGACTGACTCTTCTGATTTCCCGTGTACCTGCTGATAGAATAGAACACCTTTTGTAGACCAGCCGCCATACTGTTTTATTGTCATTTGATCCTCCTGACAATCCTGACTGGTTATGTCCGTATTTTTCACCCAGAGCTGCATTTTTAAGGACTTCACACATTACTAATTAATAATTCCATCTCGTTTCTTCTAAATGCTACATGCATAGTATTCCATAATGGGGCCCACATTTTACTTCCCCGTTTCCTCAATTATGGACCCCCAGTTGCTTCCTTGTTCCAACAACCACCCGTCTCAACTCTATGACATCCTCTTAGAGTCGCTCTCGGGACCCAAGTGAGGATTCTTTGGGATATCCCAGAAGTGGAACTTGCTTCTAATGTAGAGAGATACTCAGTTTCATGAGATTATTCTTTAGGATGCTTTCACTAATCGATACTTCCGAGAGCGGTACATGGGGGATCGTGTGTTCCTGTGTCGCAGGCCAATACTTGGCAACAACCAGTTTTCTCCTTTTTGCCCATCTGATGGGTGGAAAGCTGTATCTCACTGGGTTGAGTTTGCATTTCCCTGATGACTAATGAGTTTAAACACCTCTTCATCTTGCATTAGCCGTGTGGGTTTCTACCTCTGCGAGTAGTCTGCCATAGCCTTTGCCCTTATTACTGCTGTATTTTATGATCCTTTTCTTGTAAATTTTCAAGTGTCCCTCACATATTTTAAATTGACTCTAAGTCAGCTTTGAACGTTGAAAATACTGTGTTCCAGTTTGTTATTTTTTAACTTCTTCTTTGCTATCCTTCATTAAAAAGAACTCCTCAATTTTGAAATAATCAAAACCATCAATTTTTCCCCTTTAGGGTTTCTGAGTTTAGGTCTTGATTAAAAGGTTTGTTCCACCTCCAAGTCATAAAAATATTCCTCTAAATCTCATTCTGTTAACCTTATAATTTTGCCTCTCATTTAACCTCTTATTCATCTGGAGTCCACCTTTGTGTAATATAGGAATATAGATTTTATTGTTCTCCATATGGTGAGTTTCTCCACACCACCCACTAAATATCTAACCATTCCCAATGATGGATAAGCTGTGTTAATCATATTTCAAGTCCTCATTTATAAATAGGCCTGTTCTGTTCCTTGTTCTCTGTTCTTGAGCCAGTACCATACTGATTTTATTATTACGGTTGGGTAGGATGTCAATATTTTGTAGGGTCAGCCCCTCCCCCATAGCCTTCTTTTTCATGGTTGACCTAGCTCTCTGGGGAACTTCACTCTTCTGTATTCATTTGAGCATAATATTTCTGTGTTTCACAACAATAAATTTACAAGAAATAAATAAATGCAGCTGGCGTTTTGATTGCGACGATGTTGGGTTCGCTTTTCATTCTTTAAACGAAGCGGGACATGTATGTATCTCAGGTACAGAACCTGCCTCTTGGAGAGAAGCACTCTCATTGAGCTTTCGAGTCAAGATGAAGATGTTGCTCCAGAAGTGGACAGTGGCTCTCTCTTGACCCCTATGCCCCGGGGAGCCAGGGCTGGCAGTCAGTTTGGTTTGGGCAGTGCTGCTAATGCCTGATCCTTTCTCGAGTAATGACTCTGCTCAGGAAACCATGCCTCAAGGCTCAGATTTCCCTCATTTAAGCTTGTGGCTTCTTGGCCTGGAGCCTGTTCCCTTCCCAAAATGTTTGTTAGTGTAGTGGCTTTTTATGGCACTTTATGGAAAAATTAAAGAGGTGGGGGGGTGGGGAGACGGCTGTATTTCTGCAAACCAGCCTGTCTTTAACCTTCTCTTACTGGAACTTGAATCCTCTGCATACCTTGTTAGCAGAAAACTTCAAATATATTTTTTCCGTCCAAGCTCACAATCGGAATGTTCTTTACCTCTTAACTTGGGCCAGGACAAATGTGGCCCAGGCTCGGAAAAACAGCCTGTTCTTCAGAAGAGTTGCACAGCAGCCTGGGCACACTGTTTGCAGCTGCAGTTATCTGCGTGGGCATCGGGAGAGGGCTGGTCTGGTGAGAGTCAGAGGGTCGAGGCCCCTCTGCCATTGTGAAGTTGGCCCTGGAGGCCATGTCGGTGGGCTCACTCCTCGGTCCCCTGAGCGCCCTTTCCAGCTGTAAAGTCACACCTGGACAGCCTTGGGGGTTTAGTCAGGATCTCCTCAAGAGGAGACAGTTTCTCTGCTTCTGGAAAAGGAAGTCAGCGGGTCTGTGATGTAACCTGTGGCTGCACAAGTGCGGCCAATCAGAGATGTTGGCCGGAGTGTGAACGGAGGAAGAGGGACCCAAACCAGGTCTTCTAGAAATGTGTTTTTCTTAGAACTAGGGCCTGTATTGCACACAGGTTTGAGATTATCTCAGACAATTATCTAAAATTAAGTGTGGTTTTCAAATGAAAAACATTTAGGGGAGGATCAGATAAGAAGGAGGCCTATTTATAATCCTCGCCACAGGGGAAGAGGGGAGAGTAAAAACAAGAACGAGAGGGGGAGAGAGAGAGAAAGAGTAGGGTGTAGAGCACCCTGCACACGAAAAAATCACACCAAATGTATTTCAGGCACCATAAGCCATAACGCCTTTTTCGCTCTCCCCCTCATTAATAACGGAAAGGAGAACTTTTATCCTGCTTGTCTGTTCACCAATGGTTTCTTAGAGAAAATTCCATTCCAAGGAAGAATGCTGGCATTCCATCTCATTCTCGCTACAGACAGAATTGGGGGACTGTACTTCTAAGCCACAGAGTTCAGCATAGGTCAAAATGTTTGTTCATAGGGTTTGAAATAACAGCCAGTGACTTCTGGTTCAGTGGTTGTGTTCAGGCTAGAACTGCTTGGAACAGTTCATAGGGTGAGAAATGAGAACAGGGCAGAATCCAGCTGAAGACACCATTGGAAGTCCGTGCAGTCACACAGATGCACCAAGAAAGGGCTTGAGTGCGTCTTAGCCTCGGCGCTCTGCACTTGAAAGAAAGCATGTCAGTAAGGATTATACTGCTATTATTCCCATTTTACAGAAGGGAAATTGAGGCTCAAGAATTGGCTTGGCTGGAAAGAAAATGGGCCTGTATTTGAGGGGGGCCAAAGTTCCCAATTCACACTGTAACAGCCAGGCCAGGTGACCCCTACGCCACCGATGTCATCTGTATTCCACCTGACCTGTCTCCACTCCACGCACACTGCATGTGGACATGGCTATTCCAAGGGATGGGAAAGGGATCTGGGAATGTGTGTGTTGAGAGGAGGGGTGGATTCCAAGGGGAAGTGTCTTGAGAGAGCAGTCGCAATAATTAAAATAAAAACTGCCGTAAGTCAAACATCTGCTCTGCGATAGACCCTGATGTACATCTTTGCCTGTAATTGCCATACCAGCCATGCATACAAGTCCATTTAAATTTTTTTTATTTTTCAGCTACAGTTTTCATTCAATAATGCTTTCATTTCAGGTGTGTAGCATAGTGGTTAGACATTTATATAACTTACAGAGTGATCCCCCCATGAGTCTGGTATCCACCTGACACCACACATAGTTATTAAAGTATTATTATTATTATAGTTATTATTATCATCCTCACTGAGGACATACTTACTGATTTTAGAGAGAGGGGAAGGGGAGAGAGGAGAGAAGCATCGCTGTCAGAGGAACCATCGATCGGTTGCCTCTTTGCATGCTCTCCCTGACCAGGGGCCTCTCATAAGCACCCCAACTGGGGACCAAACCACAGACATGCACTCATGTCTGACCGGAACGTGCTCATGACCTTTCAGTTTACAGGACGACACTCCAACCAGGTGAGTTACACCGGCCAGGGCAGTTATCACAATATTATTGACTATATTCCCTATGCTGTGCTTTCCATCCCTGTGACTATTCTATGAAGGTCAGTTTATACTTTTTAATCCCTTCATGGTCCCCGCAGCCCCGCAAACTCCCACTTCCCTGTGTTTGTTGCAGTGTTATTTACAATAGCGAAGATACGAAAGCAACCGAAGTGTCCATCAATAGACAAGGGGATGAAGGTGTAAGACATGTATACAGTGGTATATTACTCAGCCATAAAAAAGGGTGAAATCTTACCATACAAGGCCAACTTTATAGATGGAAAACTGAAACTCAGAAGGAGCAAACTCCATGCTATCCAGAAGCTGAGTGGAGTTCGAACTGTCGAAGTCACAGGGCCGCTGGCTTTCCATTACACCATGATACCTCCTTACCACGGGGGCGTGTCGAGTATCAGAGACCAGGGACCTCAGGCAATGTCTGCACTGTTCTTGCCATCCCCTCCTCCCCCTCGCTCCCAGCCACCTAGACACAGGATGGCAAAGAACAAATGACCCCAAACACCAAAACAGCCGGTGGGAAATATTTAACCCACAGACTTCTTCTAGACTTTCTGGCCCCACCTTTGTTCCTTACAGAGAGAAATGGCACGAGACGAAGGACAGTTTTTATAACCTCTTTCAGCTCTAAACCATGTTTCCTGTGCACTTAGCAGGGCTTAATGGAAACCAAACATTCTCTTGGGCACCTATATTCTTAACGCCCTCAGTCAAGTGCCCACGTGGTTAAGAGAACTGAACCAACAAAAACATTTTTTAAAAATATCAGAACACAACATGGAAGTGACCATTGCTAAGAGGCAGACATACTTCTTAAAGGTTGAAAAGAGGTGAGTCTTTCACAGTATTCTAGCTCAAGGCCACATTTGCAAAAGCATAATCATTCCCCTAGCAAGGTTTTGTTTATTCGGCCATTAAAAAAAATGTAAAACAACTTTTACTTTCGGCGTTCTGAATAAGAACTGTTTTTCCAGCTGTGTAGTCTGGGGCGGACACGAGAGGTCTGCTCCACCCCTGCCCCCCAGAGTGGGAGCAAAGTTTCTTACACAACTTCGTTAGGGCTAAACTGCACACAGAGCAGTTTATTCATACTGTTTTATCACACACCTGTTTGGATATGGGCTGTTTTCTGGTATTTAAACAAACCACTTCTTGCCAATTGCTTTATCTGCAGCGTCTCATGCTTTTGCTGCAAATGTTTCTTATTAACTCAGAAAAAAACACCAATTGCTTCATGAACATTATTAGTGAGGACTAAAATAACCTAATTGTTACTTACTTCTAACATGTTATCATTGAAGAACTATAGCCCAGGAATCCGTTTAAAATACGGTAAAGGCCATTTCACCGCACTTTAGGGGAGAAAAAAAAAGATGACAGGCTTTTGGATGAAATCCTTTAATAAAAACATTTTTTAAGCCACCTGCTTATTTTGAGCTAGTATGTTAGGCAGAAAGAATAACATTGCTATTTTAGATTGTAGCGGGCGATGTTACCCACTAAGGAAGTTCTGGGGTATACAAATGGCAGTCTTAGAATTTGGGTAAAAGACATAATTTTACAGACCCTCTCTAAATCATTTAAACTCTCTCAGTAAAATGTGGGTCATAATAGCTAACCGGTAGTGAGACATTTTAATTTAACATAGTTATTGAATAGCTATTATGGGCTAAACCTTGTGCTAGGTCCCAAAGTGCAGAGATTAATGTAACAAAGCCTGCATTTCCAGGTATCCACTGTTCATAGCTCAGCACACAGTAGGTCTCTACTTGGTGTTAAGGGAATTTGAATATTTATGTGCAGATTCATAAATAGCTAAATGTAAGCCAAAACTAGATCTGTAGAACTGAGAACTCAGTGTTTATATGACAGGTTAACTTTATACTGCAATTTAAAAACAGGTTGGAGTACTAGCTTAACAAACTGTATTAGTTATCTCTCATGGAATAACAAATTGCCCCCAAAATCTAGTGGTTTGAACAAATAAGCATCTATCCTCTCTCAGTTTCTGTGGGCTAGGAACCCAAGTGCAGCTTAACTGGGTGCCTTTGCCTTAAGGTCTCTCATAACAACACATTGTATTCGGGAAATGTATTTATACGTTTTACGTTGACTTGTAGTAGAGCGCAGGACACGTATGAATACGTGTTTTGTAGACTAGCGGTAGAATGCGGGTAACGTCTAAATACATTTATTTTTATACTTTTTTATTGCTCTAAAGGGATGCTAACATGCAGATATACGAATTCCAAAGGACAAAATTTGGATCTCTTTAACACAGACAATGGTGAATTATGTATGTCTGTTTTAACGATTATCACACAAAAGAACACTACTAAAACTTCATTCTTTCTTTTTTTAAATATGATTAACACAACAAAAAACACTACTAAAACTTCATTCTTCTTTTTTTACAATGAAGTTTAAGAAAGAAAACTTCATTCTTTCTTTTTTACACATTTTATGTGCTTTTTTCCAAAATATTTTCAATAAATCGGAATTTTTACATATTTTATCACTTTTATTTCAATTTCCAGTGAGTTTTCCAGTATTTGTCTGTTTAAAATTTAAGAAAAATAATTCAGTATACATTTTATAGTAAATCACAAAAAATTTAATTGAAAAAAATATGTAAAACTAAAGTTATCGTAATTTTACTGAATGTTGCCATTTGCACAAAACATTAGCAAAAATGGCCCGCTCCACCTGTTACCTTGCGATAAAAGCGACCCGCATACCAGGGGATAAGGCTGCAATCAAAATGTTGGCCAGGTTTGCAGTCTCATCTGAAGGTTCGAGTGAGGGAGATATTTCAAGTTCAATCACATGGTGGTTGGCACCACTTAGGTCTTTGCTGGCTATTGTACTGAGGGTCCCAGAGTTTTGCTGGCTATTGTTTGGGGGTGAGAAAAAGGACATTCCCTCAGTTTCTTGATGTGTGAGTCTCTCTGTAGGGCAGTACATGAAGTGACAGCTGATTTCCCTGAGAGTGAGTCAGAGGAAAGAGAGAGTACTTTGACTTGTTAGGCTCAAAATAAATAATTGAAGGATTTAAGCATGATATTATTGTATTTTCATTGCGCTGCTATTGTAAACCCAAAGACAAAAATAGTTGAAGAACACACAGGTTCTGGCTGCCTCCCAGTTGGGGAGCATTAACAGAGCTCCTAGATATTTGAGTTCAATCCACCACAGTCTGAGTTCAAGTCCTCAGAGCCAGACAGACAACATCAATGACAGCAATACATTAAAAACACTCCCATGGCCACAACTGACTTCTTAGGATGGGGTTCCTAAAAACTGTAGAATGAAGAGATTAAGGTGGAAATGGAGCTATAAAGATGATTTGATTCTTCCTACGTGCTGCTAAAATATCCAAACACACTCTTGCCCTAATCAAATCCAAATATTTTCTTGCACATTCAAACAAATATATTCTCAGAGGACAGGATAAAAGAAAATACTCCTCAGAGTGAGAAGTACCTACTCAAACAACTCAACTCACTTAATTATTTTGAACTTGGTTTCTTCATGTGTATTATTCGAGTAAGATCAATATCCACCTCACGGCATTGTAATGAGATGATTATATGCTGCAGTGTGTGAGCTTCTTAGCATAGTGCTCACCACAAATGTTGCTTAAAATTGGTAGTTTAAATATATATTTTTACTAAATAATATTAGTAGTTTAAATATATATATTTAAATTACAAAATGAATATATATATTTAAACTACTATGTGTGTGTGTGTGTATATATATATATATATATATATGCTTCTATTGATTAGCTATAGTTACATAATAAACAAACACAAAATCTCAATTTTTACTGTAAAAAAGTAAAATTTGTTTGGCTTACAGAAAATGTGGGTTGGCTAGAACAGGCCAAGCCAGGCTGGGTGTGGAGAGTGACTGCTGTCTTGACTGGGCTCACCCACACAGCTAGTGATCAGCTGCGGTGTCAGCTGGATGGTTCCCTAGGTGTCTCTTGTTCTCCTCCTGGGACCAATGGGCTAGTCTGGTCATGGTCTTCTCATGGCAGTGGCAGAAGGATAAAAGAGCAAAAAGGAAACACACAAGACATCTTAAATCCTGGGCTTGAAGTTGGTATACTGTCATTCTATTGGCCAAAGGAAGGTACAGTATTGAACAGAAAGTTGAGGGCAGGGATACTCCACTTTTTTAGGGGGAGGAGCTAAGAAGTCACATGATACAGATAAAGGTAAAGAATCAGAATCATCAGTATAGTCTGCAAAAACATGGATTTCTGGAATGGCTGGCTTTTCTTTATTTAAAAATATCAATATATTTTACTTATTTACAAAATGAATATTTTAATGGGAAAGACGTGGCATATGATTCGTGTTGATGTCCCTCTACAAGACAGTATCTAGCACAGTGTCCAGTATATAGTAGGCCTTCCATGAAGGTTTGATTTAATATAGAAGTAAGATTATAGGCAAGCTCATCCGAGGCATATTTCGATCAGACAAACATCTATTGAGGGACTGTAGTTACATTTGTAGGTCATTACAAGCACATGTGTAGGTCATGGAGAGTCACTGGAAGACAGAGTAAACTTTGCTCTGACCTTACGCGGCTGGCAGTTCGGCAGGCTAAACAGACCTCGCATCAGTCAGCGTTTGCCAGGCTGCGTGGTAGGAACAACCACCGCCAAAGTCTCAGTGGCTTAAAATAATAAAGGTTTACTGATTCCTTCATGTTGTATGTCATCTATGGGTTGGGTAGGTTCTATTTCATTGCCTTTATCTATGTTTATTCTCCAATTTTATATCCACATTGAAAGAGCAGACCCTGTCTAGGATATGCTTATTTGTTATAGGGGAAAAGAGGACAGTAGTTAAATTACACAATAGCTCTTTTTAAAGCTCTGCTGGGATATGACATATATAACTTCCTCTCACATCCTTTGGCCAAAGCAAGTCACATGGCCAGGCTCAACACAGATGGGGTGAGGAAAGGGACTCTTCCCGCAGGAAGGAACTGCAGGTCATGTGATAATAGGCAAAGATACATGATCCTCCTACAGGGAGGGGAACAAACAATTGGGAACGATAGTAAAATTACAATAATTTCCAATGGGATTTGCACTACAAGAGAGAAATAAACAGTGTTATGTAAATCACATCAGGTAAAACTATGCAGTTCTGCCCACCAGGTTCCCAAAATCAAGTTATTTGGGCAGATAGAGACATCACCATTAAATGGCAGCTAGAGAGAGGTGTCAGAGAAATGTATAAAAATATGAATACCTTGGGAGTTCAAAGACTGTCTGGGCTCTGTGAACCAGGAAAGTGGAGGAGATGGAACTTCAGTTTAACTTGAAGGATAAGTAAGGATTGTAAGAATGGAGAGAAAGATGGTAGCATTCTTGGTGTGAAAGATGCATAAATGAAGATGCGGACTAGGGCAGGCAGGAGATCTGGGGGGCAATCAGGAAGGAATGTATGAATTGGGAGATAAAATATGAGTGAGAAAGTCATCGACAGGTTTAGACCCTGAATGCCAGTCTAAATTTAGGGATTTAAACGGGTGGGTGACAGTCAACAAAGAGAAGAAAATTACAAAGAGAAAGCAGTGTGCTCAAGGCCCTTGTTTCTCAAAGTGGAGCCCAGCCTCAGGATCACCGGGGAAGACGTCAGACCGCAGAATCTCAGGCCATCCTCCAGCACCGCAGACCTGAAACTCCTTTTCACAGGGTTTCCGGGTAATCCTGATGCATGTTGTAGTAAGAGAAACAGCACACTAGAAAATCATTTTAAATGAAGTAAAATAAGGTGAGATTGCAGATTGGCCATTGAAGAGTCTTCGGCAGATTTGTAGCATGAACCTCTAAGCACCTTGTTGGTGACGACCAGAGACATGGAAACACACAAAAGTTACTGATGAAGAAGCAGGAAGGCACGATGCCCGCATGGATGGAGTAGGTAATTCACAGACAACCCAGAAACTGGGTGACTGTACAGAGAAGGCCATGTCATAATGAAAACAGGAAAGTCAGGGGATGAGGCAGCTGGCAGGAGAAGAGTGAAGAAAAGATGTTTTAGACACATTGAGTTTGAATTTCCAGACTGGCTAACCATCGAAATTTCAAATGATGTCATGGAAAAGTATCAGGTGCAAAAATAGTGCAAATGTCATGGGGGCTGGGGAGGGGCTAGTGGTAGCGTTTAATTGTTATGCTATGTGTCCTCCATGAGGGAAGGAACTTGATTCTCACTCTGTATTCAATGCCTACCCCTGTATCTGGCCTAGAGTGGGTGCTCAGACAATACTTGCTAAATAAGGAGCTGGGAGAGATTTGTACGGTGGTTCCAGCTGAAGATCTCAGGAGAGGTCAGTTACCCAGGATGAAAAGTGTACAATGGCACTGCTGTAGTGTGGGCCACCTGCACGCAGGGCCCCCCGGGAGCTTGTCAGAAATGCAGGTCCCTGGACCCTCCCCAAGCCTTATCATCCCTACTCTCCCAGTGTGGACCCTGAAATCTGAACGTCTGCCAAATTGTGTAAAAGATTCTAAGGCATTCTCAAGTTTGGGGACCACAATTCTAAAAACAGAAATAAAAGACAAGGAGAACTCAAGATCAAAATCTGGATAATGGCCATCATTGGGAGACAAGGTGTGTGCAACTGAGAGATTGAAGCAGAAACCAAAGTGGGGGAAATTCCCATAATCCATCAGGATTCTCTCAGCATCCAAGTATCTCAATTTTCCTACGAGAAACCCCATAGTGTTGCTCTTTCTACTTCTTGGAGGTAACAGTAAGTTTGCTACCAGGTAGAAAAAGCCTTATTTTATTTTCTTTCAAGCCCAAGATGAAATCTGCCCTTATGAAATTTGTCTGACATGCACTGATTAAGATCCTAATGTGGACAAAGACTTGCATGGAGACCAGGGGATAGAACGATTAGGAAACTACACTCCTTGTCCTTGAAGCCCACATTGCCTCTTGCAACCAAGTCACAACAACAACAGAAGTCTACATGCTGAGAAGTGCTCCAAAGATGGTTTGTGCAAGAATTTCCAGGGCATCAAGGAGAAGTGGAGTAAGCCTCCTCAGGGATGCAGGGAAGGCTTCTCAGGGGTGGTGGCACATGAGAAAAAAGCAGGAATCTGCCAAATGGACAAAGTAGACCACAAGACATCCCAGCAGAGGCAAGGTTGTAGGACAAAAATGAGACCCCTGTGCTCCACCTGGGCAATTGCCTCTGGGCATGTGAACAGAGACAGGTGGATGAGAATGGAGAAGAGGTCCCAGGTCTGTGGGTGGAGCCCAGTTGACCCTACCTATCATATCAAGAGCATCAGGGTGGCACAAGGGTGGGGCCAGGAGGAGGGCTGCCCCTCCCCTATATGCTGCAAGGGCCTCCAGCCCAGTGGCGTGGAGGGCAGCGCCTGGAGAGAGGGAGTGAGCAGAGCAAGTCCTGGCACCCCCGCCCTGTGACTCACTCTTGGCCTTGGAGCCCCAAACTGTGCCGAGAAACCTGGAGCTGCTATGGGAAGAGGCTGGGAAGCGAGGCCTGGGCCAGGCCAGGGCTCCCTCCACCCTCCCTTCTCCACACAGAGGCGGGGACAGGTGCCATCAGACAGAGGAGAAAGTAAAGAAGCCAACAGAGGCTCATTGAGGACAGAGGGAGGTGAACTGATACAAGACGGGGAAACTGAGTCCTAGTGAAGGAAAGGACTTGCTGAAGCCACACAGTGAGATGCGAGCAGAACGTGCAGTCAGACTCAGACCTCCCAACATGGAGCCTGGTCTGTCATGGAGCCTCCTTCTGGCCCATGAGAATGAAACAGACCGACTCACTCAAGAATTCAGGCTTCAGGTTCTTCAGGTTCGCTGAGTGGGCCAGCCCAGAGGTCAGCAAACTATGGCTTACAGGTCAAATCCAGCCATGGCCCTTTCTTTACTTTTACCCTTATTTCATTTTATTTATTTAATTTTAATTTTATTTTCCTTCGCCCAAGGACATTTTTTTCATTGGTTTTAGAGAGAGAGGAAGGGAGAAAGAAAAACATTCATGTAAGAGAGAAACATCAATTGGTCGCCTCTCTACATACCTGGACTAGGGATCAAACCCACAGCCTAGGTAGGTACCCTGACCAGGAATCAAACCTGCAACCTTTCGGTTATGAAACAATGCTACAATCAACTGAGCCACACTGCCCAGGGCATTTTTTTTTAATCGATTTGACAGATGGAGGGTGGGGGGAGAAACATCAGTTTGGTTCCACGTATTTATGCATTCATTGGTTGACTGTTGTATGTGTCCTGATCGAGGATCGAACCCACAGCCTTCGCATATCGGAGCAACGCTGTAACCAGCTGGAGTACCAGCCGGGCAGGGCCAGTCATGGCCATTTCTGTTTCGTCTATGGCTGCTTTGCTCATTGGAGTCACAGCAACAGAGATGTGATGGCTGTAAAGTCCAGAATGTTTACTACCTGGCCCTCTAGAAAAAAAAAAAAAAATGCTGATTCCTGGTCCAGCCTGACCATGCTCCAGTTTCAGCATGAAATTGCCAGGGAACTGACATAAAATTATCAGTCCTTTTTGGGTGGGGCCCAGGAGTCTGACGGTTGGTAAGAATTCCAGGGGCCCTGACACAGGTGGCCCAGACCTCACTTTGGGAGACTTTGGTGTCTCCAGCCCAGGAAAGGTGGGGCTGACTCCACAGGCTGCAGCAGCCGGGAGCTGGGCCTGCAGGCTTTTTACAGAAGTCCAGGGTGCAGTTTCTGGCTCAGAGGCCCAGAGCTCTGCCAGCTCTCACGGAGTAAGGCTCACGAGGCTTCTGCAGGGTTTCCCCCCCGCCTATTGAAGGGATGGCGCGGTGGCCAAAGAGGCGATGGCACTCTCTTATTAGCTGTGTGGCTAATAGGTCAGGGGATATAAAACCTCAGTGGAGTCATTTCCCTTCTGGGCCTCGGCACTCTCCTCTGTAAAAGGAGGCACTCAGTCTTCGTGTGGGCGCAGCTGCTTTGCCCCACTCTGTGGTGGCAGATCTAACAACAATTGTATCAATACACTCAGCAATATGCCTGAAACCCCCATGGTGTTGGCAGAACATCACAAATGCAGCCCAGTGGCCTTACATCAGCTTCCTAACTACCAGGCTTGATAGCCGACAAAGTTCATGGTAAGACACTAAAGTAATGTGTAGAAAAACCGAGACATTCTTCATCACCAACAAGCATTTATTAACATCACCAGCTGTTGCACGGTCATTGTTTTCACTGAGCACCTACTATGTTCCAGGATGTCTGCCAGGCCCTGAGAACACAAAGAATCACACAGGCCCTACTATAGAGGAGTTTGCACAACAGAGGAGCCATGATCCCTTGACATTTACGATATCCACTGCTGAAATTTGATTCAGTATTTATAGGAAAAGAGAGGAATACTTATGTTTTGTGTTAATTCAGAGCACATGAGCATATTTTGATGTTATTTGCATTAGGTAATATATCAAAATAAATATCCAGCAACAGAGAACTGGTGTTTAAATAAATAAGTGACTTTCAAACAACAGAACAACATGCCACCATGAGAACGTCCATCTACAGCAGGGCTTGTCCACAGCGACGCTGTGCTGGCGTTGGGCAGGAGGCACTGGCTTGCTGTGGGGAAGGGTCTGTGCACTGTGGGGTGTTTAGGAGCAATCCCCCCTCTAAGACAACCAAAATGCCTTTACACATTCTCACATGTCCCCTGGAGGACAAAACTGCCCCCTCCCCACAATGAGAGGTATTGGTCCACAGTCAATTTTCCGCCACCGTAGAAACGACATAGGCTGTAACAGGCAAGAGAACCAGAGAAGTCAAAATTACACAGAGAGCATGATTTTATCTATAAAAAACAATCATAGAAGGAGAAGAAGGAAAAGGGGGAAAAAAGCAAGAGATGAGGATGGGAGGGAAAGAAGAAAATAATAAAATAAAAAGGACTGAACGGAAATAGCCCCGAAGTTTAAAAATCATTCCTTCTGTGTGGTGAGATTATAATCGTTTATATTTTGCTGTAATGTTCTGCATTTCCCACAATGACTGCACATTACTTCAATAAGCACAGAACAAATACAGAGAAAACGGAAAATACCAAGAAAGTGCACAGGAATAGACATTATCTTGGATTTATTTAGGTGACTATATTGGACAAAGCAAAGCATATTTTCTTAGACTTCCAATTTCTGAAAATTGCTCTTCTTTCAGATTCGTCTTGGGCAGGTAGACGTGGGCCACGTTTCGGAGCTGCTGGGTCTGTGGCCGCATGGCAGGATGTCACAGCAGTTTGGCACAGAGGGGATTTCCCCCAATCCTCAACAAACCATTGGTTCAGACTGAGTCACGTTAATATTGATACAAATTTATACTGACTCACCCCTATTGGTTTATCTTACAGGACCTTGGATCTTTCTAGAATCTGCCCCAATCATTTCCAAGAGGCTTCAGGACATGCTGTGTGTGACCTTAAAACTACTTCCTTGGCCATCTCTGTGACCATTGGTTGATATAACTGTCCAAACTGCTACAGAAAGGTGGCAGTTCACCCACAACAGCGCTGCCTCTGTGCACCTGCCTGTCTGTGCTGACCCCGCCTTCTCTCGGTGCTTCCCAGGCAGGTGAGTCCTTCTGCTCCCTGCAGCTCCCGGGCTTGACCACCCAGGCAGGCAGGCAAACGAAGCTCTCTGTTCCTGATTCTGCCTTCCACAGTGCTCAAGCTTGAGATCAGACATTGACAAATTTCTACTCTAGAGAGCCGGAGAGTAAATAGTTTAGTCTCTGTGGTCCATACTGTCCCTGTCACAGCTGCTCAACTCTACCATTGTGGCAAGACACTAACATAGGCATTATGTAAACATGAGCCTGTCTTTGTGTCAATAAAACTTTATTTGTAGACTCTGAATTTGCAATTTTGTGGAATCTTTAACTGCCATACAATATATTTTTTTAAAGTTCAATGATTTAAAAATGTGAAAAAACGATTAACTCCTGACCCTCACAAGATTTTTAGGTGTGAGGCATCACTCTGGCTCTGGCTCTGGCTTGTGGGCCATAGTTTGTCAACACCTGCACTCACATGAAGGGGAATTCCAGAAGGAAAACCAGGAGAAGAATGTGGATGGAGCTCAGTGGAAAAACTGGAGTGGGAACGCAGCAGGATTCAGTTGGCTGGTACATTCACTCATTCATTCGGTGGCATTTGTCACTTTTGGGCCATGCATCAAGCACTGTATGAGGCATCATTGTGTACAGGATAGTATTTAACAATCACAAGAGCACAAAGAAGATACCATCATTCCTACATCATGGATGAAGAAAGAAAGGCTCCAAAAGTGACTTATATCAACAAACTAGTAGATGAGAGGGTACACAAGCTTTGGAAATGGACAAGTTGGCTTTTTTCCAAATCTTTCCCTCTTTCTCATGACCTTTGTGAACTTGGGGAACTTACCGGGTCCCTTTAAATAAAAAATTTTCACTGGGAAGCACAGGTGAGTTCTGTCTGTCATTATACTCCTGACCTCCAACACGCTGTGATGAACAGATTCAGGACTCTGACTCTGGTATCTGAACTTCAAGTTCAGTGAACTTTGCATTGAATAAAAGGGGACATACTTTTTAGCTGTTCACTAGAAGATTTTTCCCTAGGAAAATAGGAGATAATTACTCAAGTCCCCTCAGGAAGTGGAAATACGTTTAATTTTTTCATCCGTAAACATTTCGTTTAGAAATCAAGCAATTCCACAGATTGAAGATTAAGAAATGACTAGACTTTCTCTCTCTCTCTCTCTCTCTCATTCCTCTTCTCTGAGACTCAGTCTTTTCACAGTGAACTGAAGACAATGCTATCTCCTTCTGAATGTTGCTGCCAGGTCTCTCCAGCACAATGTCTGCATAGCCCTGACTTAGCACACTGGCTGGCTCTTAATAATCACTCATTAAATAGTCTATTATACAAGGACGAAAGGAGGAAGAATGCATCGGGAAACCGATGCAGATTTGACCAAAATTATTCACTGAGCAGTCCTACCCAATAGCCCTGAAACAAATCACTGTAGGCCTACTTCAAAGATAGTGTGAGTTTGGTTCCAGACCACTGTGATAAATTGAGTATTGTAATAAAGCAAGTCATAAAGTATTTGCTGGTAGGGGGTCTTGCCTATAATTTGTAAAAACAAAATAAAACAAAAAAAAAGCAAAAACCACAAAAAACAACATCTATGGAGCACAGTAAAGTGAAGTGCAATAAAATAAAGTGCCTGTGTTTGGGTTCTCCTTACCCAGCATCCCCTTATGATGTGATACATAGGGAAGCTTTGCATTCTTTAAATACTGGAAGCTCTGACATCTCTGCCCACACTGCATTTCAGCTTCTGTTCTACAGGTACCTGTGTCTGGCATCAGATGTCCCCTGCACTGGCTCCACCAGCAGTTCCCTGTGGGGAGCTCTTTGTCCCTTCATCGCAAGGCTGAAAGGAGGCGCCCTACGGAAGGCCTGTTGCGGATTCAATATTATACTGTCCGTTCACTCCAACCTGGAGCACGTCCTGAGGTTATCAGTCACCAGCCCATGGCCACGAACAGCCAAGTTTAATCCTCACCAGTCTCCCTGCCAGCCCCAAAGATTCACAGCCCTGCAATTCATAAGACTGTCACACGGTCACATGGGCTCAGTTTGGGACTGTGAATTTCTCCTTTTGACTCCAGGGCTATATTGGGAAAGTTATGTTTTAGCAAAGCAAATAAGAAGTGGGCCCCTTGACTCCTAAGGGCCATCTCTGAAGGCGTGAAGGTTGCTTCAACAGCAACGGGAAATGGCTGGGGCATTCTGGCTGCTGCTGCCAGAGGAAGGAGCGCCCAGGGCCTGCCTGCTCGTGCTCCCTGTGGTTGCCAGGCAGCTCAGCATCTCAGAGTCACTTTTGCTTTAGTTTTTGTTTTTTATTTTTATTTTTTGCGAGAGAGAGGAAGAGAAAGGACTTGTTGTTCCACTTATTTATGCATTCATTGGTTGCTTCTTGTATGTGCCGTGACCGGGGATCGAACCTGTAACCTTGGTGCCATGCTCCAACCAACTAAGCTATCTAGCCAGGGCTACTTTTGTTTTTCAATGAGGAGATAGGGCATGCCTTTCCCACTTCTTGTATTCCTATGTCTTCCACTCTACCAGCAGAAGCTCTTAATATCTAAACTCTGAGAAAAAGCTGAATGCACCCAGAGGTTGAGCTAGTGCTACAGATGATTGCTAAAGAATCTTTCTGGGCTCCTCAGAAATTTTTGCAGTATAAAGGTGGAGATGAAGAAAAGAAAAGTATAGATAACCTAAACTTCTTATGATAGGATGTAAAGAAAGCCTGTTATATTCCAGAGGGAAAAAATAGATTCACAGTGAGATTTCAATTTGTTTAAAGGAAAATGGAGGAAATGTCTTATTTGTTTCTTAGAACAGAAATGATTGCAAGCAAGATATAGGTGAAACTGAAAACTTGCTTTTCTTAGTATGCCAAGTCTTGGCAGAAAAGGAAAAAAAGTAGAAAGCAAGAGAGAAAAAAGAGACAGACAGAGAAATAAAGAAATGAGGAGGAAAAGGAGGAGGGAGGAAGAGAATTAGGAAGGAGGGAAGCATCAAATGTGAAAGAACAAACAAATAGGCTGATTTGTCCATCCGGTACAGGACACCTGAAGACTAGGACCCATAATACTTTTAGGGGCCCATAGAAATGTTTCAATTTTAATTTTTTTTCAAAATCAGAACAAAGAAGTAAGTGCAATTATAATGAATATACCATATTGAATCTTGCCTAGATTATACTCATAATTATACCAATGTAGTTGTAAAATATAATATTTAATTTTTTTATGGCAGAAGGAACCCATGAAGGCAAACACTTCTAGGGCCTACAAAAGTCATAACACAGTCCTAGGGCGGAGGAAGGGCGGGGGAGGGCGGGGGAGGGCAGGGAGGGGAGAGGTAGAAGGACCAGGGCACAAGGACAAAGGCAGAGATAGAGGTATATGTGACACAATCATGAGATCTTGGGCATGTGGGTAGCAATGGTTAAAGATTCTTCCGGAGGTAGCTTCTTGCATTATCTACTTAGAGAGCCTGGCTTACAACAAAGATTTGCAAAGGCAGTAAGTTACTGTAAATCATCCAGGGTTTCCTTTCCTATTTCCGTTGTCACACATTTGTGGGTTTAGATTACTTGAAACCTTCAAGTCATAGTTATGATTATTAAACTTTAGGGGACTTAAAGACAGAGATCAAATCTTTACCTTCGAGGGATAGACCTTCTTTTTCTAATATTGTCGTTGCTGGATTTCATTTTTGCGTTCCTGAATAAGGAACTCTTGCTGGTTGAGGAATTTAGGAAAGTCAGACCTTCCAGTGTATCATCCCTCCTTTAAAATTCTGTTTTCATTTTCAAGGTCTGGGGTCCAGGTGGCTGGCCTCCATGCCTGGCTTCCTCTTGTCCGCTGCTGACCCAGAACCTGGAGCCCCACGAGGAAGGCTTTCTAAAGCTTCCTTCTCTGCAGTTCCTGAGGCTCTGCTCAGAGGTCTGGGCAAACTGTCCCATCGAACCCTCTACAGATTGAATTTAGTAAAGCAAAGTTCAGTACAAGAAAGTGTCCTTCTGAGTTGGCCTAGAAAATAGCATATTACCGTGCAACCCAGCTCAACTATTTAGTGGGTAGGTGACTATGTAGCAAGCTGCTCTGGGATTGGCCATGTGACAAACAATACTTTCTGTGCAAGGTTGTGTCAAGACTAAAATTAAATTATGTACATGAAACCCTTAGCAAATCCTTGACAAGTACAGGGATTAATCAAACGGTGGTTGTCTTCGACTATTGTTATTTAATTTTCAGTTCAATTATTAAGGAGATTATATGTACTATACAAAAATTTGAAGTATTGAAAAGTATAAAGAAGCAGAAAAAGAAATCACCCTTAATCACGGCATCTAGGAGCAAAAAGTCTGGCATTTTGGCAGACTCCTACCCTCTGTGTATGTTTAGAAGCATTTCAGATACAAACTATTAAAACTAGTAGGAGAGTCCTTCTGAGCTGCTAGATTCACGCTCAATCCACACAAATCAATTGTGTTATTATTGCACATTATTACAAAATATAAATTACAAAATGTATTATTAAATTTGTGTGATTTACAATGACAACTGAAGAAATACTTAAGGGAAAAATTTAACAAAAACATATACAACTCTATGAAAAAAAGTAGAGAATGTTATCTTCAGTCTTAAAAGAAAATCTCAGTGTATGAAGAGACAGATTGTGGTCATAGGGAGCAGATTACAAATTGGCAAGTTTCCTCAGTTAATCAAAATTTAAATTCAAAGTAATTCCAGTCAACAATCCCAACGAGAATGTTGGGAAGATGATGCCAACATTTCATATGGGAGGTGAAAGGGGAAAGAATAGTTAAGGCCATTTTGATGAAGTAGAACCAAGTGAAGGACTGAGCAGGTATCAAGGTTTATTCTAAATCTACAGCAATTGTAACATTGTTGTAAGGAGAGAAAAATAGGCAATGGAATTGAATAGAAAGTTCCCAAATGGAGCCAAGTCTTTATGGGAACTTGGCATAGAATATGATAAGCATAGAAATTGGTGGGGTGGGAGAGAGCTACATAATCAATAATCCTAGTACAACTGGTTTTCTAAATAAGATAAATAAATTCAAATCTTCCCTCATCCTATACATACATACACACCCACACACACACACACATAAACAAAAAGTCCGGATGGATTAAGACCTACATGTGAACAGCAAAGTTTTAAAAATTTAGCAGAATATATTGGAGAGTACCTTTATGCTTTGTTGTAGGAAAATATTTCTTAACTATGACTCAAAAAACATAGTACGTAAAGGAAATTACTTGTGAGTCTGGTGTTATTAAAATTTGAAAATCATTACAACAAAAACACAAGACAACAGAGAAGTTATTAATGCAAAATAACCACCAAAGTGTTGGTATCCAGAATACCATACAATCAATGAGGAAAAAGCAAAGAAGCTAATGATAAAATGAACAAAATATATGAATAGACAAGCCATAGAGGACAAAAAATCTCACTAGTAATAAAGGAAATGCAAACAAAACCGTCACTAAGATACCGTTTCACAACGATGAAAGTCTAGAATTGAAAAGTTTAACACCACCAAACGCTGACCAAAAAATGCAAAGCCAGGTAAGTGCTTATACTCTTCTGATGGGAGTTTAAATGTTCACAATCACTCTGAAGATTAGTTTTGCACAATCCTTTGAAATTAAGGATGAGCATAACTAAGACCCAGAAATTCACTTCTAGGAACATGCCTGCGAAAACCTTTGTGCGTTTGCACGTGATGTACAAGCACTAGAGTGTTTCCTGCCATCAACTAGGATGTTTGTAACAGCCAGAGTGGGAGGCAATCCAGATGTCCATCAACAGAGGATGGATGGATGATCGGTGGTGTATTCATACCGTGAGATGCTCCACAGAAGATAAAATAAATCAACTGGAAGTGCATGCATCGAAATGAATTAATCTCCCAAACATAATATTCAATAAAAAGGAAAGTTGCAGAAGATTACTGGTTACATAAAACTTAAAATATAAACATAATACTATTATGTCATTTATGGGCATTTATATATTTAGTGAAAGTATAAAACCATGAGGCAGAATAATAATCATCGAATTCAGGGTAATAAGTCCCTCTGGCAACAGGGGGAGAGGAATGGATTGGGGCAGGCGCTGTGGATTTCAACTGCCTTTCTAAGGATGCATAATTTAGGGGAAGAAAATAAAAGTCAATATGGTCAAGTAAAAAGTTAAGATTTAACGAAGTTGATGATGGCATTGGCTAAGTTATGTTATTCTCTGTATTTTTTTCTAGATACTTTCAACATTTCATAATTGGTAAATAAGTATATTTTCAAGCATGTGAGAAATCTCTATTACAACTGTAATTAAAGGAATAAAACGCCATTGTTCCCATATGCCAAATGAAAGACATACTGGAAAGAAATAAAGGTCTGGGAAATAAACAATTCCCCAAGGAGGGAACCACTAAATGGAAAAGTAGTTTTTCTTTTTGACTGCCTGATATCTTCTGGAATTTTCTCCTCTTACATTTCAAGCCATTTGTATCAAGTCTCATTGACTGGGGGAACCCAGAGTCACAAAAGTGACCCCCTGTCCCAGGCATCTATTTCCTTCTTCATGGGGAGTGACGCCTACCTATGAAGAGCTGCCACATAACCTCAGCCTGCATTCCACCCGCCACTGCTATGAATTAACGCAAAACAAAAGTAGTGGAACCATGGTCCGCACACCCAGCATGGCCCTGAGTGTGCTGTAAAGAGGTGTCGCATAGTCGCTGACGGGGGTTTGGCCCTGACCTTCCCTGAGGCCAAGACAAGGAAGCGAGTCTGATCAGTCCCAACCTTCGTAGCATCCAAAAGACAAACTCGAAGAATGTTTCTGGGAAAGCACCACAATTTCAAGAGATTGAGAGAAAATCTCGTACCATCTGAAAGAAAATTCTTCCTCATAATAATTAAAATAAAGAAAAAATGAGAAGCAAAGTCATCTACCCCACACGCAGCTTGGACACTGAGCGCTAAAACTACCCCAGCACATCTAGAACTTACTGTCTGCATTGCATTATGACATGACTAGTCCATTGTCTTCATTTACTGCCTTCGCTCTGCGGAGAGCCTTTTCCCCATGCAATGACTGTGCACTGCAGGAGCTTCCCGAAGGACTCACCGAAGTCCTCCAGGGAAGATCTCAGCAGAGGACTGGTAACCTCAGAGTCCTTGGATCCTTCCTGTTTCCCCCGGTCCTTGACTGTCATATGGGATCCTTACCCAATTCTAATCAGGCCCCACATGAAAGGAACTGCCTTAAACCAAACTTCCAATACTCAGTAAATTCTAATCTTACCTCCTTTCTCTGAAATGCTTCCAAAGCTCTGTCCAGGAGGCGTCTGTCCTTACCGAGGTAAACAATAAACTTGGTTTTGCCTTATCAACACGTTGTGTGGTGGTATTTGGGGAGCTGGCCCTAGACAACCATTAAATTTTTTTTTTTTAAATGCAAGAGAGTGAATGCCCTTCTTCCTTTTCCAGGACTGTTGGAGAGAGTTTCCAGTGAAGGAGGAAACAACCCTTCATTTGCTCTCAGGATACTTGGCCATTCCCTAAGCTCATGCCCCACGGGGTTCCTGCAAGCTTTCTGGATGCCTGCAGGAAGGTCTGGGCATGTCTGTGATTCTGCCTTTTCTGGGCATTCTTGCTGAGAATAATCAGGGTGATTATAGGCTCTTCTCTCAATGTCCTGACTCTTGGGAGCTCGTTAGCACCAGAGGAGGATAAAGCCAGAAAGCATTCAACCCAGACTCCCCTTTACTGAGAAAGATCTGGATAAGGCTTCCAGCATGGTCTTCCAACACGTATTTCAAAAACAGAAGGAGGAGGAGACAAAAAGGAAGAAGGAGGAGGAAGAAGAAAAGAAGATTCGTTGTTCTGTCAATGAAGTGCAGAAAGTGCTACTTTTAAACAAGACTGGACACATTTTTATACTTGCAGCATCTCTCAACTTCCATACAGTAGCTCTGCCCCTGGCCGTATGTTCAGATCACCTGGCAGGACCGGGGTAAGGAAGGAGGGGAAGCAGGGCATGAAACAGAGATACGCCAATGCCTCGCTGCAAGAGTTACTGACTCAATTGGTCTAAGGCAGGGGTGTCAAACTCCTTTTCACCGGGGGCCACATCAGCCTCGTGGTGGCTTTCCAAGGGCTGAATGTAATGTTAGGACTGTATACATGTAACTACTCCATAACGGTTAAGCGAGAGCTCGGCGCTGCCACCGGGTAGAAACAAGGTGCCGGGCCGGATTCGGCCCACGGGCCTCGTGTTTGCCACCTGTCATAAATGGTTTTGAAAGTTCTTCAGGTGATTCTAACGTGCAGCTATGCTGGGCCTCCATACCATCGTGTGCTAATGTGCACCGAGGTGTATAAACTCCTTTTCCACGAGTGTCTGACCACATTTTCATCTGCCCCTAGTGTACCCTGGTAGGACTAGTGTAGTTTTTAGGAAAAGACACTTGGAATTTGGGATTTTTCCTGTCGTATATATAGAGATAGATAGATACAGACACAGATATATGCATATATATGTATTAGATGGAAAGTGGACACAGTATGGGTGCTGAAGTTCAATACTCCCTCAGTCTTCTTCAACATCAAATTATACTAATACCAACAATTGAACTTCAATGACTCCTAAAGAGTTTGCATTTATTACCTCATGTCATCATTAAAACATCTCTAAAGGCTTGGTACTCTTATATACATTTTATAGTTAAAAAACTGAGGCTCAGAGCAATGGACTTGTCCTCGCCACACAGGTATTGCCTTTCAGAATCAGGACTTGAATTGGATTTGAGTGCTTCCTGTGCCTGAGTTCTACAACCAGTATGTTCTACTGTCTTCTTTTTGTTGTTAATGGGACCCATACCCTCATCAAAGTATTGGTTCTAGAGTTCTAGAATCATCTAGTTCTCCATAAAGGAAAGAGGCTTGGTCAATGTTCTGTCTCTGCAATGAGTTCCACTGAATAGCTGTTCTGAGCCTGACTCTGTAGTTCTGTGGAGCTTATGATTATCCAATGCCTCTCTTTAACTGGATTCCCCTCTCCCGCTCCACTCCAAGAAGAAAGGGTGGTCATTGTGTCCCAAGCTCCTGGAGCCCCTGCTATGAAACCCCTATGGGGCCACAGAGCCCAGGAGCCATTTGGCAATCTGGGCCACATGGTCACGGGCCAAGGCTCACACAGGCTGTGCACAGTGATTTGCAATCAGTTGCAAGTGATTATACATTGTCTCTCAGCCATAGGCAGGAGGGAGCCTTGACAGGATAATGAGATGCAGCTGATGGAAAATCACAGCTGACTGTCAACCACACCGGGTTGCACAGCCCTCCAGTGCTGCACCCGAGTCCTCCCCACTGCACAGGCCAGGAGCGAAGCTGAAAATTTTTAATGTTACGCCACCTCGACGTGCCAAGGGAAATTGACCAGAGGGCCCACCAGTTAAGTATGAGATAATTGGATAAGAACAGGACACATGGACTCCCTCTAGACAAACCACAAACCCTCCCAGCCTGGGGCTCCAAATAACCTTCCTAAAAGGAGAACATATCCCAGACAGGCAGCCTGGGGAAAGGGCTGGAAACCAGGGCAACAAGGAATGGAGCCCCTTTATTTTGCCTGGCTCACAGAGAAACGGGGTTCTTTGACTCTGCATTACCTATGCTGGCATAGGGAGGGAGGCTGAGTGTTTTCCTCACTGTGCTCAATGAGAGAATCTGTTTAAACTACCTTTCCATGGATCACTTCATTAAGGGTCGACTTGAGCCCTGTTTACCCTTCTGTTGTTAAGGAAAAACAGCTGTTTGCTCAAATTGAGGTCTCCTTCCATGACAGTCATTATTGCCTCCCCAGTAAGAGATAATGGGCTTGAATTTCCCAACTAGATGGGAGTTGATCAAGTCTTGACTCTCCTGGTAAAGGCCGTCCATAACCCAGAGAGGCCTGGTCCTGAGTTCCTGGCAGCAATTAATCTGGCTTCCATTTCTATAATTTTCTCACTTCCGGAAGGCTGTACAAATGGAACCCTACAGTCCGTGACCTTTTGGGAATTGACTTTTTCATTTAGCATGATTATCTGGATTCATCTACGAATCAGTAGCTCATTCCTTTCTATCACTGAGTAGTATTCCACGGTATGGATGGTGGACGGGCCACCGCCTGTTTAACCATTCACCCGCTGAAGGGCACCTGGTTTGCCTCAGTACCAGTGGAAAATTGTTATGGGAAATTGTAAGCCACCCCACCATTCTTCCGACATTGTTCTGTGAGTACTGACTCTGACTCATATGTAGCTTATAGATGAACAGCATGTCTGTATAAGAATCCTAGGAAATAGTTTCAAAAGATACAGACTCTGACCTTCAAGCATCCCAGCTCTAGGAGATTTGTTGACCTTCATCCACAGAGCCAGGATGACGCGAGGCCAGGATAACTAAAGCAGGATGATGCACATCACTTGCCTTATCTGAATGGACTGTACTCGTCTGCACATAGAGAACTGTGTAACCTCTTCCTCGATCTCTTTGTTCTGTTCCCCTCTCTTTCCTTCTGCCTCCAATGAGGTTTTCTGCAGTAATGGGCTTTGCAACGTGAGTACCCCATTTTCCCAGAAGGTGGGTTTTGTGACATGAGTCTCCTCTCTTCCAGGTGGTTGGCACCTGAAAATAAACCACTTTCCCTTATATCAACACCTGCCTCTCAAGCATTGGCTTTCATAGAGGCAGGCAGCCGGACCGGCTTTTGGTTACACTTCTAGTTTGGGGCTATGATGAGCAGAGCTGCTCTGAATATTCATGTACAGGTTTTTGTGTGAACATACATTTTCATTTTTCTGGGATAAACGCTGAAACGTGTAAGGCTGGCTCTATAGCACAATGGCATGTTCAGTTGTATTGAAGTTGCCAAGCCGGTTTTCAGAGTGGCTGTACCATTCGAAGTTCCCACCGACGATGTCTGAGCGCTCCATCTCTGCATCGGCACCAATGTTCGGTGGCATCACTGTCTTTGATCCTAGCCATTCAGATCGGTGTGTGGTGATATCTCATTGTGGTATCAAACTGTGCTTACCTAATGACTAGTGATGCTGAACAGCTTTTCATATGTTTATTCGCCATCCGTAAATACTCATCCGTGAGGTGACTATTCATGTCTTTTGCCCGTTTTCTATTGGATGGCTTGTTTTTTGGTTTTATGGGGGGCTTTTTACTGTTGCGTTTTAAGAGTTTTCTATATGTTTTAGACACTAAGCTTTTGCCAGCATGTGGTGAAAATCTTTTCTCTCAGTCTGTAGCTCTCCTATCTTCTTAATGGGATCTTTCACATAGCAAAATGTTTTAACTTTGATGGGATTCCATTTATCAATTTTTCCTTTTGGTATCACATCCAAGATCTCTTTGACTAGACCTAGATACCAAAGATTTTCTCATATTATTTTCTAGAACCTTTATAGTTTCATGTTTGCCATTTGCAACAATGACCCATTTTATGCTGATGGACAAGGTATGAAATTTAGGTCAAGAACTATTTTTTGTCTATAGATGTCTAATTACTCCAGCCTCATTGGGTGAAAAGACTATCTTTCCTCTGTTGAATTTCTTTTCCACCTTTGCCAAAAATCAGATGGGCATATTTGTGTGGGGAGATGGTTTTTAAAGTTTAAGGAAAACAGCAGGTTGCAAAACAATATGTGTGGTATAATCCTATTTTCTGAGAACATAAATATATAAGTATCTACCTATATACATGTATCTATATATGTGCATATATATATATGTATGCATATATACATGTATTCCCAATGATGTTTATTGTGAATATCTCTGGAGGTTGAAGCATGAGAATTTTTATCTTATATACTTAATTATAATAGCTAGTTTGTTGAGCATTTATTATGTGACAGGTTCTATTCAGCATTTCACAATTAATTAAGGTGCTATTATAAGAAAATAATGACAGTAACAATTATGGTTACTAAATTATTACTAACTCTCATATAGCCATGTTCTGCTTTTAAATGCTTTACATATATCTTTGCACTTAATTATCACAGCAGCCCTGTGAGTTAATTTCTGTTATTATGCCTGTGTTTCAGTAAGGACACAGACTTACAGAGCTTGCACGCCCAATGCCACAGAACAAGGAAGTTGCAGAGATGTGCGCCCAGGTGGGGACCACATGCAGCCCTCTGGCACCCTGCATTATGCTGCCTACCTGGGTGTTGTTTGAATCATTTGACAGCATCAAGTCATATCTTTTGCAATTACAAAAGGAAAAAGATGTCTTAAAATAATGCGATCTGACTCGCAAAGGAGAACACTTGCCTTCTCTTTGACCAATTTCGCTGCAATATCAATTTGCCAGTTGTCTGAGCCAATGGTCCATGTGACAGCGATTGTCAGCCGGGGCGCCGCGGCACACTGGTGTGCCAAAAAAATTTTTAAAACGCGAGATACCTGACTGTTTAGTCAGGGGCACTGACCTCTTTTCCCTTACGTTGTCAGACTGAAAAACGACAACAGCCAACACAATAGCTGTCCACTGTGAATGAACCACAATTATACCCCTTTTTTCAGATCAACAGAAAATAGAGTTTTAGAGGTGCTGCAGAATTTTAATAATTAGTTTATGTGTGTCATCAGATGAAAAGGTTGCAAATCACTTGTCTCTGAGACTATTTTCTCTAGGATTTTTTTCACCCTAAACAAACTTCTAAAACATTCTAATATATTATAGTTGCAAAAAAAGTAATCACTTTTAAAAGAATTTCTTTTAAAATCACTTTCTTCAGAATTATGCTTGGCTACTTTCAGATGGCTCCTGAGAATTAAGTGGTCTCCACAATGTCTCCTCTGTGTTCCAAATAAACAAGACCAAGCCAGAAAGTTCTGTGACAGGACGTGACCCAAGCACTCGAGTCTTTATGGCCTAACGTTGCCTTGCCAGAATGTACCCGAAGGCAAACAGAGAGCATTCTTTAAATATTTCTGTTTAAAAAAAAAAAAGCAAGCCCCTAGTTTATTCCTTTCATTAAGTAGCAATCACCTAAACAAGAAATAGTAAATATGTGTTAAAATGTACATTAATGAAAATATGTAAGTATATTCTGCAGTAAAAATATGCTCAAAGATGCTAAATCCTGCAAACCAAGGAAGAGGGGGGTCGAATGGAAATAATCCAATGGACTTGCTCTCGACCTCCCTGTTCTCACTTTTCGATTCGCTGACATCTCCCCCATCCTCAAATGTCCACAAAAAATAAAAATTATACATTAAAAAAATTTAAAAATAAAATATTTTTAAAATATAACTATTTTTCCATGGACTATTACTTCTACCTTGGTTATATTCCCTCCATTATTATAACCTCTCTTAACTTAGCTGGGGCTCATGTCCTCTGCCCTCACCTCTATTCCTACACCCATCTCTGACTTCTGTTCCTTAACTCCTGTCTTTCTTCTCTAGTCCACCCTACCTGCACCACCGGAGAGCACAGCTCCGGCCAGGTGAGTGGTTTGCACAAAGATCTTCAATGGCTCCTACTGCCTGCTGATGCAAATACAAACTCTGCCATTTAGAATTCAGGGATTGTCACAAAATCACCCGATCCAACATTCCCTGTCTTTGTTTTTCACCGCTAGCCTTGACCCACCATCGCCCTGTCCAACCCGGACGGAGGCCACTTCCAAGGCTGCCTTGCACCTGTGTGCTTTTCCTCAGTGGAGCCTTCAGCTGGGCTGTCATCCTAGGACACGTGGCCCTCCACTTTCTCTTTCAAGGCCATCAGAACTCCTCCCTCAGTAAGTTTTTCCTTAATTTTGTCCAGATTGCCGAGACATATGCTAATTCTCACTTTCATATAGCTGCTTGCAATGTGTAAGACCTCTCAGGGCGTCGGAGTCTAGTCCTCAAGACCCTGTGAGCTGGTGTGTGCTGCTGGTAAACGTTTAACAGTGAACTGGCTCTCGGGCTGCAGGAGGCAGGTAACGTGTACGTATCTGTGCATACCTGTATTTGTCACAAATGCCGCTTTCTAAATCTGTGCACACCTGTATTTGTCATAAATGTTGCTTTCTAAAGAATAGAAAGCACAACATTTTAAAATAATAATGAAATACACAATGTTCTTTTTTGTACATTCCATATAGTGCATGGATTCTCACAAAATGCTTTTCTTGATTTTTGTTGCCGTTTATATCTACTGCCCACCTCTGGTTGCAATAGGCAGGTAACAGTGCTTCCCATGTGAATGTTAGTTGATATTTTTGTTCACATCAACGAGTAAGGTGAAAGCGAAATAAGTGTGTTGGAATTTACTTATTCATTGATGACATCGATGACATGTGTAACTTCAGAAAAGAGCTTTCAAATACTGGAAAATTCTTCCCTCAAATTTTTGTGCTATTCACAATGTCCTAGTTGCAATAAGGTTATAATCTTAAGGTTACACTGCATTATTATTGCTTGCAGCTCATTCTTTAGTCTAAGCCTTGATGCATAGTGTTTGCCTGTTTCCATGGTGGAAATATTCCCACGGATGATTTCAAAGCTACCAACCTGGGGTCACAGAACACAGAGCTGGGAAGAGATGACAGTCACAATCATTATGTAATATTTCTACCATAAGGAGAATAATTACATGGAAAATGGTTAGAAATGTTCAATTAGTTTTCAACAAAGGGAGCAAAGCATTTCAGTGGGAAAAAGAATTTATTGATACGGGAAAAATGAACTTTGACTTATATCTCACACTATATACAAAAATCAGTTTGAGATGGTTGATATACCTCATTATAAAAGCCAAAACTATAAAGCTTCCGTAAGGAGACTAGGAGAATATCTTCACAACATTTAAGTGAGAAAAGGTTTCTTAGAACACAAAAGTACTAACCATAAAGGAAAAATGATTAAAAATGTACTTCATCAAAATTAAGCACATATACTCTTCAAAAAACACCTTGAAAAAGTGAATAGACAAGTCACAGACTTGAAGAAAATAGTGTCAATACATATAATCTATAAGTATATAAAACCCCTAAAACTCAATATTTAAAAGACAAACAACACAATTTAAAATAAAATGAACGGAAGACTCAAGGACTTAGCAAAGAGAAATATCAAATGGCCCTTAAATACATGAAAAATGTGCAACATTAGTCATTGGGAAAATGCAAATTAAAACCACAAGATAGTTTTGTGCACTCACCAAGACGGCTAAAAGATCAGAGATTGCAAACGCCGTACATCGCTGTGGACCTGGTGAGAGCAACGAACGGTTGAATCACTTTGAAAATCAGTAAAGCAATATCATAAAGGTAAACTTCCACCCACCCCATGTCCCAGAAATATCACTGTTAGATGTTTACCCCAAAGAAATGAAAACTTAGAGACGCAAGAAGACTTGTACAAGACAATTTCTGGAAACCTTATTAATAATAGAAATAACTATAAAGAGAGCCCAGGTGTTCATCGAAATGAAAGAGGAAAATGACTTGTGATATATTCATACCATGGATACTACGTAGGAACGAAAAGTAACAAACTACTAGTACACCCCACAGCGTCGATGACCTCACGGCATCGATGGCCTCACAACATCGATGACCTCAAAAACATTAGGCTGGGCGGAAGCCAGATACAAAAGAAATGCTCAGTTATTCCATTCAATTGAAGCACTGAAAGATGTAAAAGTAATCTATGATGAAAGAAACAGTTAAGTCTTAGAGCTTTTTTCTTCTTACCTCCAAGAATTCCAGTCACTGTAAAACCCTGATGCGGGGCACACGCGCACACACACACAACCTTCCGACAGATGATACCAAACCTGACTTAGCCTTCTCCTTCACTGGGACGCAGAAATTGGATTTTTTTCCCCCTGCAAGTACAGAATCTTATGTACTCAGGAATGCAAACTATAAATCAATACCCACGTCTTAAAGGTGACATTTAAACAACTGTACATCCTGGAGCCTTCCAGGATCTCAGGATCACTTTGTTCCTGTCAACTGTCTCACTTTTTACATAATGTATGAGCATCCAACTCCACATCTTGCAGTACAGGATGAGCCTTCCCTTTGTGTGTGTGTGTGTCTTCATTCAAATAGCCACTCAGTCACTAGATATTATTGAACACCTACTATGTGCCAAGCACAATCCCACACCTGGCACATAGTAGGTGTTCAATAATATCTAGCAATATTATTGGAATACAATCCAGTGCAGTGTGAACATACTAGTGGAAAGGACAGTCACAGACTAAACCTGGAACTTATATGGGAAGCAGGGGAGAATATGTTTCAAATGATGGGTTGTACCAGTAATTGTTAAATTTCTATTGTAATGATTGCTGTTGTTTTTTTAAAAGGAGTTTTACAGTGTTGACTTTTCATGAATGCATTTACCAATAAGTCCTGACCTTGTCTTGGATTGATGGAATAAAAGTAAATATCAAGGAGTGCTTCCTGGAGGAAGGAGCTTTTGAGCTGGGAACGAAGAATGTACTCCGAGCGTGCTAAAGGAACATGCTGTTTTTTTTTAAGGTTCTGAGAGAAAGTTTGTCATTGGAGAAAGTTGAGATACAAACCGAGTGTGGGGAGACTGGCAAGGTCTAAAATTAGCAGGGCTCTGTTAGGAATTTTCACTTTATCAATAAAATCAGTAGGAGCTATTAAAGAGATTTGCATGTTGGACGGATATGACCACCTGGCCACAGTGTACAAATAGACTGAGGAGTGTGTGTACAAGCTGTGGGGAGACCAACATGAGGCCTACACAGGTGCGCCATGAACACATGCCTCTGTTAATTTCCCATGAAAGACATGCTCTTAATTCTGTGGACTGTGGAGGTAACTTAGCCCTACTTTGAACAGTTAGCAAATATACCCACTCTGCTTTTTAGACAGAGACCTGAGAGCCTTAAGAGGGGGAGGTAAAGAAGAGCCAGCCAGAAGAGGACATGAGGACGGACAGACCAAAGTGGAAAGCCTCAGGAGGCAAACACCTGGGGGGCAGGCAGGTGTCAATTATTGTTTTTAAGTTTTTACTTAGAGCCAGCAGTGAATGAGAGCTCATCTGCCTCAGAGCTGCACCGTGTGCTTAATGTTTATCATGGTTAAGCTTCGCCTCTATCCCACAAGGCATACAGCATTCTTAAGTATTGTTTTACGAAGAAAGAACTGAAAGTCCGGAGAAGTAGAGTAACATGAGGTTACACAATCTGCAAGAGGCAGAACTTGAACCCAGGCCTCCCTGATGTCAGACGCGGTTCTTCCTTACCTCTAACCTCTTGCCCTAATTCTCCTTTGCACCATTCCCACGATGTTCGTATATTCAGAATGACTTCAGGTTCTCCCGTACTTTGCCATAACTCTAACATCAGCTCTAGAAAGAGGCGTTTTAGAAATCAGATAGGTCAGCCCCCTTATTTATAGGAAAACAACACAAGATTAGAGATATGCTGGGTCTACCAAAGTCCCCAGCAAATAGTGGGCAAGTGAAGTACAGAACCCCTAGTCTTCCTGCTTATCTCATGCTCTCTCTGTATATATTAGGGGATCTTGCATAGCAAAGTCTTACTGGGCTTGTGGCCTCATAGGTGGAGGGGCTAGTTCTTAACCACTCGTCTATGAACAGAGTGATCATCAAAATGAGTTTGAAGAAAGCAGGACTAAATCTAGACGCCCCCCCCCAAAAAGAAATCTATTTTGTCTAGTCTCTTCTTCAATGGGAGGAAGGAATGTTACTTAGCCTGTATTAAATGTTGAACATTTAAATTAAATTAAATTTTAGAACTTGCAGCTGTAGTCACAGATTGCTTAGGGCCAACTGCTGTCTATGGGGGGGGCCAATGATGATTCTTTGGTTACCTATAACTCCAGTGCAGACAAGAAAACAATCTCACAAAAAGCAAAAGGATGAGTCCTGTTAGGTAGAACAGTGGACTAGTTAGGTTCTTCAATAAGGATCTGCCTTAGTTAGACTTCAGATTATCCAGTGGTACATAAAATGATGCAGGAAGGCCCTAGAAGATATTTGATGATCTAGTCTTGTGTAATTAAATGCAATTAATATTTAGCTATTCCAGATTTTGGAATTAATGAATCTCTCAGCAATTCTTTTTGGCAGAGAAGCATCCCCACAGATCCTACCTGGGAACAGTCTCTTTTGGGGAACAGGGACCCAGATTTGGCAGCAGCAAACTTCAAGACTGGAGGGAAATTCTTCTAGTTTCCCACATGAGACTTGGGGATTGTCTCTGTGGTGAACAAGAGTATTCTGGGAGCTCAGGGTCCATAAGAACACCAAGGCATGATTATTTTAGCATAATTCTTCACTTTCAGAGATGCAATCAATAGTCTCTGCGTGTACCTGGAACGAAATTTTACCTTCTATTTCATAATTGAACTGATTTTTGATTTGTAAGAGAAGAGCGTTACCTTTTACAACTCAAGAGGAAACCTCTGCAGGCTGCTTTTTCTACAGCTCTGTCAATAAGTTCTACTTTTTGATGAGGAGTAGATTATTTAATTTCTGGACTAACAATGTGCCTTCTCACCCTATGGAGAGGCAGGAGGCTCTTTCTTCTTCCGGTAAGATTACCACTGTGATTTTTCCCTGACTCTATTCTCCACCACGGAAAAACTTGCTCAGAGTTGTGGCTAGGAAGGAAAATCTCAGAGGTTTTAAAAAACAGACAGAGTAATGCAATGTGTGGAATTTGGATTAAACTCTAAAAGGCTGTTAATTCCATCTCCACTGTTTACTATTTGTGTGACCTTCAACAAGTTAAATAATGGCTCAGAACCTTAGTTTCTTCATGGATATAACATTTTTTTCAGCTTATCATGATGCTGTAAGGAGATCCCTACAATGTAGTATCTAGCACAGCCCCTGGCAACAAGCTAAATCTCATGATTATTCACTCTTTGAAAAAAGAATTGACAATGAGCCCACATACCATTTCATAAATCCAGAAGAGCTCACCTTGTTTCAAACAAGACATTGTTGGAACTGAAAAAGAATGATAGGACAGACAGTTGAGAAAGGTCGTCAACAAAAACACGAGGCAACCAACAATAACAGGGGATTTGCCATAATCATTACTGAAGAGCTTTCCTGAGTAATGCAGGCCTCTTGCACAAGGGCCGGCCATGGATCTGACAAACAGAATGATTGTTTTGGTCTGTGGTAGGTCATAGAACAACAGTAGACCAGAAGGCCACGGAAAGGATTTAAATTGGGTAAATCTTTCAACCTCTTCTGACAAGTTAAGCCTAGTCAGCCTTGACAGAAACTGCCAGGGGTAACATCTGGATTTCCAAGGACCCCCACACAAGTTGACACCTTGTTTCACTGTGTTTGTTTTGGAAGTGGTAGTAGGTGTGAATAGAACGAAACCCTCTCTAGATTCTTAAACATAATCACTTCTTGGATTTCATGAGGTTGATGAATGAGGTTTCTTACTGAGACAGGGAGACTAGATAATGAGGTCATAGGCCAGTTTGGGTAGCTGCTGGAGGCCAGAGACCAAAGCCAGACTTTAGGCTTAGATTTAACACATTCAAAAGAAAAAACACATTGGGCATAATAAATATTTATATTTATGAGAGCGAGTTAGCCTTTTGCTCTGATTTTTTCCCTCTGGTTTCTATGTATACCCCCAAAGTGTTTGCAGTCAGCCACACTTGTTGAGGACATAGATGGGATCTCTCGGAGGCATGCGTTTCCATTATTTGATGAAAAGAAAGAAAGCGTTGCATGTGAATTGATCTGTCTCCCATGACCCCACGGTATCAAGATGAATAAATGTCAGCAAGAAAATCGAGGTGAAACACAGGAGTGAAAACTCCCAGTAGTAAATCTAAAGAAGTCCTACTAATAATAATGATGGTAATAATAATGACAAAAGTTATACTATTTACTGAGCACATGTGAAGCTCTCTGGTGAGAGCTTTATTTTTTTTTATAATTGCCATAAAATGGTATTTACCATTTTATACATGTGGACAGTGAGACTGAGAAGGATTTAGTAACTTGTCCCTGATCACATAGCTGGAAAGCGACGCGGGAGAGATTTGAACTCATGTCTATAAAATCTTTCAACTACCGCATGGGCTCAGGTTAAGGATGAACTGTGTAACCATTTGCTCATTCAAGGATTACTTCCTGCATGTGGACCAGGCGGCTACCACTGGGACAGATGATGAAGATACAGGACAAATTCAACCTTTGAGCATTACTCCCTCAAGAAGTCACAGAGGTCCAATATGTAAAGAAATCACTGGGCAACTGTGTGGTGGGTGGACCAATGGTGTGGATCCAGGATTCTCCCAGAGAGGTGGCTCCTTCCTGGCTTGAGTAGAAACACATTCCAGGGGGAGAATTAGATGAGTAAAATCGCAAAGGCAGGAAGGACTAGGTGAGGAGCGTGTGAGGAACAATCAGCAGCTGGTGTGGTGGAGTCGACTGGGAGACAGGGAATGGTGGGTGAGAAGAATGAAGAGGTGGGCCAGGTTAGATCAAGGAGGATTTTGTGACCTCAGCTACGGAAGTTTAAATAATGTTGTTGCCGTGTATGACTCAAGTTCTCAAACAATCCCTCTTACTCCAAAGCATAAATTAGTCTGGAGGGAGCCAAGATTGGAGACAGGAAGTCTACTTAAGGAAGTACTGGAATAGTCCAGGCAAGAGAGGATGGGGAATTGAGATTGAGTTAATTCATAGAGCATATATGAGGTCAGTCAGCAGAACTTGGGGACTAATTGATTAAAACAAAAGGAAGTTCTCAGGTGACTCTGACCGCATGACTTTTGGGACAGAGGATAGTCCTAAGACCACCCTAGGGAGAAGTGGAATCATGGAAGAGGAATTCACTGTTTCTCCCTGCAGTCCTCTTTCCTCATGATTCCTATGAGGTTCAGAAGTTTGTGCATTGAGGTAAAGGCTTTTCTCTCAACCACTGTGGTTGGTTCACATAAGATGATCTGACTATTTAATGTGGCCCAGCTCTATAGCCAAATCACAGCCCTCATCTTCAAGGGGACAGGGTTGTACAACCACCATCTCCTACTCAGCTACCTGGCTTTTTCCAGTGTCCAGATGCCATGATCGGTGATATCTTTCCAGTATGAGAGGTTGCAGTAGAAACCTTTTTAATCAGTTACTTTCAACCTGCATGTGTTGAGATTCTGCTTTGTCACTCATAACCTGTGTAGAATGTTCTGCTTTGGGCTTGCTTACCTGTCCCTACCCCTGACAGACTTGCTAGGGTTGACTCCTGACTAGCCTGGAGAGAAGCCTTCTTCAGCATGGGATTTTCTCAGGACTTTGAGGATTTTATGGTTCAAGACCCTGCTCTTTGTAGGCTGTGAGCACTCAGATTTTCAGTCCATGGGGCCTTTTCCACTTGCTCTCAGAAATGAGAACTGGCCAGGCGAACATCTCTGACACAGGTGGTCTGAATTTCTAACCAGCTCATCCTCAACTCCATCCCCTCATCCAGCATCAGCTCAAATAATTTTGCTAAACTCTGCTCGTGATCTCTCATTCTTTGCTTTTTTCCTCCTCCTGAGAAGCAAGTCCAAATTCTGCAGAAGGAGAGCCCCCTGTGATGTCTGGCAGCAGAAAACAGACCATTATCATGAGCTGTCACATAGCCCATCCACAACTGCTTGGAAGGAAATGGCTAAGGAGAAAAACAAGGCAGCATCGAATGCTAGAGAGGATGTGGGGCAACCAGAACTCCCGCGCACGTCATTGGTGGGGGTATGCAATGATAAAAACCACTTTGGAAAACTGTTTAACAGATTTTTCAAAAGTTAAGTACAGAAATGCCTAATCACCAGCAATTCTACACTGAGATGGTTATCCAAGAGAAATGAAAATATAAATCTATAAAAAGCCCTGTATAAGAATATTAAAGATTTTTTTTTTTATTTATTTTTAGACAGAGGGGAAGGGAGGGAGAGAAACATCAATATGTGGTTACCTCTCATGCGCCCCCTACTGGGTACCTGGCCCACAACCTAGGCATGTACCCTGACTGGGAATTGAACCAGTGACCCTTTGGTTCACAGGCTGGTGCTCAATCCACTGAGCCACCCCAACCAGGGCTAGAATATTGATAGCAGCATTACTCATAACAGCCAAACACTGGAAAAGGACCAAATGCCCATCTATAGGAAAATAAATAGATTGTGATATATTCATACAATGATTACTCAGGAAAAAAAAAAAGCAGGTTGAACTGTATACACACAACAACATGGATGAATCTTAAAAATAATGTGCTGAGTGAAAGAAATCAGACACAAAGGTACGTATTCTACAATTCCCCTTATATGAAATTTTAGAATATGCAAAACTAATGTACAGTGATACAAATCAGATCAGCGGTCGCTTCTGGGGTAGAAAATTGACAGGAAAACGGTACAAGGGAACTGTTTGTGGCGACGGAAACATTCTATGCCCTGGTTGGGGGCGGCAAGGAGACACGGGCACGTGGGTTTGTCGGAACTGAGTCAACAGTGCACGGAAGAGCGTTGCACTGTACGTAAGTTATACCCCGCTTGAAGAAAATCGTATCCAATGCTTTTTCCTTAAGTCTCAGACACAGAAAAGCCTGGACTTGGCAGAGAGAAAGAGGCCTGTGCGGGTAGAGAAACTGAGTCCCCAAGAGGAGAAGTGACATGTTCAAGATCACACAGACTTGGTGGCTGAGGCAGGCCTAGAACTCAAACACCTCAGTATACGGGAGGGTTGGGAGCCTCACCAAGGGACCACTTCCAGAGGGAATGCTGAGAATTCCTTCAATCCTCTGCTCCCCTTGCTTTGATTATTACCAGTTAATCATCCACTGGACCTCAGTCGGCCTACTGTGTGCCTCTGTCCACCCCTGCTCTGCTCCATGCCCCTCCACAGACTCTTCTGATGGGACTTCACCGAGGGGGATAATGTCCCAAGTTTTGCCTCCACGAAAACCAGTGCAGAGCTAGGCGAGCTGAAATGAACTGGAATTACCCATGATATCTGGATATAGGAGGTCTAGTTCTCAGGTCATCCTTAGTCTATTGGAGGGTCCCTAAAAGGGTTTCATCAGCTGTGAGGACAGGTAGAGGAAATCCTAGTAGCCAGAAATCAGGAAAAAATATCCTGGGGCCAAATTAAGGAGAAACCTAAGCTGCTACAGAGACTGTGGAGTGGTCACTGTGTCAGGAAGACAATGGAGTGAAGAGAACAATCCACTTATTTCCTCGTATCACAAACGCAAACCAGACTGGGCTCCTTTTTCCCTTGCTCTGTTCTAAACAGCCTTTCTGACTTGGCAGATTCAGGCTCTCCTGGTGACCCCCATTCCCACTGCTGTCTCTCCACTCTGTACTTTAACCAGACATCACGTGGATACCCATGAGGTTGATGAAGAGGTCAACCAGGTGACATGTGTTCCCCAGCCCCATCACCTCTGAAGAAGGCAGGAGAAGAGGACAGATTTAGCCACAGAAGTACTCTGAGACAAAACCCAAACTCTTCATCTTAAACATAGTGGGATGGAAATGCTGCCTGTACGGTCTGGATACATTGCATATCAACTTAGATGGCTAATTTTGTTCCTCAGCTGCCAGCAAAGCCCTCAGGAGGGGATCCGCCCCATCTTCTTCACTGAGGACATTGTCTCTTATACACCATGGGAAGGCAGGTCTTGAGGTCCCAGCTGAAGTCTCTCTCTTGGAGAGAGGAAAGCTAGCTACCATCTATGCAAAACTTTTTGTAAGCTCTGAGGCCATCTCTTATTTCAATGCCAGGTGCTTAGTAGATGCTTTAAAAAACATTGACTGCTTTCTGGAATCAGTGGCATTCCATGTCAGTGTATTCTGGAGGGAGGAACCAACTTGAGTTTGAAGCCCGGCCAATCTGTATTTAAGGACCCGAGTTGCCATGCTCTGCATGAGCACAGCACACAACTTCTCTAAGCCTTAGTTTGTTCATTTCCTACATGAGAAAAATAGTGATACTCAACTTAAAGCAGGGGCTTGTAGTCCGGAGTCCATAGATCCTTACGGACCCTTTAAAATTGCATGAAACTTTTGATTCATATGTATTTTTATAAAGAAAAGAGTTTTCGATTTCATCAGCTTCTTAACTAGGTCAGTGACTTCATAAGAAAATAGAAAGACAAAAGAAACCACTGTAACCTTAGACTTTTTCATGAAGATAGAGATAACATGTACGAGGTTATGCAAATGTGAGAATCCATTGCAGCCAATGTACAGTCCTGGCTTGGTGGAGTGAGTCTCTCAGCTTTGTACCAAGCAATCCCAACCCCTATGTGTCTGTAGCCCTCAAGCTAGGCCTTTGGAATGATGAACTAAGGCATCTCAGGCAAATCCTTTCTTCTCTGTGATTTCTTGTCTGTAACATAAAAAGTTGGACCTGGTGTTCATCCAACCCTAGGAGATGTTAATGTCCTGACTTTGTGCAGACGGATGTCAACCTGGTTAGCTCTGTGCTTCACTTTACAAAGGGGTAAGGAGGGCAGCTTCTACTTTTGACCTCCAAGACTGTCTCAGTCAGTGAATAGAGGTCAATTTTGGGTGCAGAGACACATAGGAGTCTGGGAACAGGGTGGGAGGGCATTTTCAGGACTGTGCCATGAGCCAAATAGACTTAGGCCTTTGGGCTCCTCTACTGGAAAAAGGCGGATCAAGGTTCCAAAGTTTTGGAGGAGCAAAAACATTCAGAAGGACTGTGTGTGTGCCTGTGTTGAGGGGTTACAGCTTCTCTGCTTTCTTCCAGTTGTTCAATTGGCTGAAAAAGGAAACTGAGATAAACATGCATGTTTAGAGGGCAAGCCACAAATTTGCATAGATTCAGACAGAAAAGAACCGCTTTGGCTCTCTTCCTCTTCGTCTTGCTTCCGGGGCCTCTTGGAGGGCTCCTATGAGAAAAGCATGCCTCCTATAGACCCCTGGGGAGGGCAGACTTTCCAACTCACCCTCTAGATGGCTTTGGGAACACGCCTCCCCCACCTTTCGCAGCAGCTATGTCAGAGGCCCGTGTACTATCCAGGGGAAATACACAGAAAACCCAGTCATCCTTGGCTCGTTCTTATATGGGTACATTAGGTGTCCAAGCAGACATTGAGTGACCACGTTGAACAAAATGTATCTGATGCAAAATTTTTGCCCTGGCTAGATAAATTGGGGATGTACTCCACTTTCAGGAAGCCGTGAGTCTCCACCCTTTCTTTGAACTGGATACCTTAATGTCCTGTTAGAGAGGGTCCTACTACTGCCTCTCATTATGTTAAAGCAAGTTTAGTAACTTGTCAACCCAGTTAGTTTTCTGGATGCCAGATCACCCTGTGGAGGAAAGGGCTGTGCCAAGTTCTTTTCCATCCAAGTGGCCAGAGGCTGGAATATCCCCTAAAGGGAACCACCCGACCCCAGAAAACTTCCAGACCCTGGCATGTGGGAAAACCTGGGCCCCTCTACATTTATAAGATGAGGGGGTGGGAACTGCCTCACCTGCTAGTTTGGCTGCCTTAAGTCCCATCCCACACAGGCTTGGTAGGTCCCTAAACATTCCCATAGGCCAGGGCCCCAAAGGTTGCTTGGGGGACACACCCATACAGACACTGTCTATACTAGCCCACTAGGCCCTAGATTCCATGACCTCATAGCACTTCTCCAACTTCTGGTATTTGCCTTGACCTGTCTGCTAGATTGAGAGGTTTCCTAAAACAAATCTGGATTAAAATCCACCGTCCTCAGGGAAGCTCCCTGCACCAACCCCGTGCCCTCCCCCATGAAAGTGAGCCCCTAGCCTGAGACACACCTTGTGGGTCTCAGCTTCTCTTGTGGCAAATGTCACTTCCTACATTGAATTATAATTATTCACACTTACATATTAACTCTCATTCCCTGACTCCTTCATTCTGGAGTTCATTTTGTTCTCATTTCAATTCTTTGCCTTCCGGCACCTGCTTGTTGTCAATTTTGAATTTATTTGTTCAATCATCAGCAAATCACTCATTTGAGAAAATTTTTGAGCACCTCAGGTTCTGTCATCATTAACTCACAGTCTAATGGATGAGGCAGACAGTCGTCTATCCATCCTTTAAAATAAATAAGTAAAAAAGAAAGGAAAGTTGGAAACTGGGACAAGTGCCGTGGAAGGACAGTATGTGATGCACTGGGAGGGTAGGATATGGTGATATGACTGAAACAGGTTAGGGAAGGCTCCACTGAGGAAAGCAGAAGAGTGGGTAGGAAGCAGCTGGGCAAGGAAGAAAAGGAGAGTGTCCCGGGAAAAGAGAGTGGCATGTGCAAAGGGTCTGTGGCAGGAGAAACCATGGTGTCTGCTATGACTTCAAAGAATACTAGTGTGGCAAGGGGAGAGGGGGCTAGGGGCACTGCAGTGCCAGACAGGGCTGGAGAGGAAGGTGAGGGAAGGTTGCTGGCATGATAAATGGAATGAATGATTTGATGAATGAGTGAGTGAGTGAGTGAGTGAGAATACCTCTTGCCTCTTCAGTGGGAATAATAGAACAGTATTGGTTTGAGAGCCAAGATTGTCAACTGCCGATTGCCTCTCTACCACTACCTCCTCTGTGATATGGGATAAGTCGGTTACCCTTTCTGGGCCTCATGTGTTCATCTGCCATGATGGCAGAGGAGGGGTGGGTCATTGCAGTAATGTTTGTCATTTTTCCTGACGACATACTTGTAAAGTTGACTCTAGGATGCAGTGGTGGGTGCTCTCGGCTTCTATCAGGTTTCACAAAAGCAGAGGCCTCCAAGGCCACGATAGTCCCATGAATGCATCAAGCTAGCCTGGTGTTAGGTAATGGTGGGGGGGCCAGGGGGGCGGATGTACCGCCTCACACCCGCCTTCCTTCTGCAACACCACGCCTGGTGCGACAACGCATCCGCACTGGCCGGCAAGCTGCCAGCCAAGGCATATGGGCATTCTGCCCGGTGTCACCCCAACCAAGGGCTCACCTGAGAATGAACTCCTTTGTCCGGAGGCACTTGTGCAAAAATAATAATTACAGTAACAATTTAAAGTCAAAAGTCAGAAATCGTTTGAGTAGGAGGGTCTGCCTTCCTTTGTGTCATACAAGACCTTGGTCACCTCCACCTGTGGTGCAGCCTTCCCAGATGTGCAGCCTTCCCAGATGTGCAGCCTTCCCAGATGTCCAGCCTAGACACGTGGCTGACCTTTACCATGGCTGTTCATAGACCATTTGTTTTGAGACTCCACTTCCTGTGAGACGGGCCCTAGGCAAAGAACTCTTGAGAGGACGAGGGCTTCGTTCTCCCCTCCAGGAGTGTGCAGTCTAATCAGGGAGACAGATGAGTCCCCGTCTCTGATATAATCCAGTACGTAAAGGCCCTAACTGAGGTTCATTCATTCAGTCAGGTGGTCAACAAGCAGATATTGAGTGCCAACGCTGTGCCAGGCTCTGCTTTAGGTGCTTGTGAACAAGACTGGGGTTTCTAGTAGGGGGAAGAGACAATAAACTAGATGAATACATACATGATACAGAGCATTAGATGGTAACATGAAGAACATTTCAGCAGATGACGAGGGTGGGAGCAGCTGGGGCCAAGGGTAGTTTGCAGCTTTAAAGAGGATGGCCAGGGCAGCCTCCCTGAGAAAGTGACATCTGAGCCTTCAGAGGAAGGAAGCTGCAGAAAACTGTGTTAAGGAAGAGCGGGCAGAGAACCCCACCACTGCTGGTCACGGGATGCTCGCACTGGGAGCAATGCTCTGCGGGCCCACTGAGGGGTTGGGGGTGGAGTGATTGCGACTGAAGGCTTAGACTGCCAACCCGGCTTCCACGGTTCTCCTGACCCACAGCATCTCAGCATCTCACACATTTATTTGCCAAGCCCCTGCCTGACTGCATAGGGCTCTAACCACCTGTACCGTGAAGTCATATATGCCTGCAAAGACAGAATAGAGCCCCTCCCCCAAAGATGTCCACATTCTACACCCAGGAGCTTTGAATGTTATCTTACAGGGCAAAAGGGACTGAACAGATGTGGTTAAATTAAGGATCTTAATGCGGAGATTACCTTGGTGGGCCCGATGTAATCACAGAGGTCCTTCTGAGAAGGAGGCAGGAGAGTCAGAGGCAGACCACAGAGGCAGACGAAGAAGGCACAGAGTGACACAGGGCACCAAGCTGAGGAACACGGGCAACCTCTAGACACGGGAGAGGGGAAGAACCAGATTCTCCCCTGCAGCCTCCAAAAGAAAGCAGGCCTGCCACCATCTTCATTTCAGCCCCATTGACCCCTTTTTAACCTCTGACCTCCAGATTTGCAAGATAATAGATGTGTGTCATTTTAAGCTGCTACAAGTGTGGTATGTAGTTACGGTAGCAAAAGGAAATTAATACAATTTCAAAATTAGTTTATTTAATAAAAAAAAAATACAGAGGGCAGGGCCCCATTCTAGACCTTTACAAGTAACACCTCATTACTTAATTCCCGTAAGAATTCCTCAGGGTAGGTACTGTTAGGACCTTCAGTTCACAGGTGAGGACATTCATGCACAGAGGTTCTAACTGATGTGCCTAGGGCCACACAGCTCTAGAGTCCAGATCTGAGTCCAGGTCGCCTGCCTTCAGGGGCCATGCATTTCTGCTCCAGCTGGTTTTCTGACACTGGCCTTTGTGACCACAGACGATCATCTCTGCCCTTCAGGGCCCTCACCTTGGGGGCCCCTCATCCTGCACTGTGGACCCATGGACAGGGCTCAAAGGAGACAGAAGACACCACTAAATCAATATGGAAAGTAATATTTGGCTTCTCTTTGTGTGTGAAAACGCAGAAGGAAAGAGATAACCTTTTATTCTTACTTTATAATGTAATCCAATACTTTTTAGAGAGATATAATTCATACATATCATAAAATTCCTCCTTTTAAAATGTATAATTCAGTGGTTTTTAGTATATCCACAAGGTTGTGCCACTATCACCACTAATTTCAGAAAATTTCATCGTCCGCCTCAAAGCAATTCCATACCTGTAAACAGTCTCTCCCGAATTTCCCCTGCCCCAGCACCTGGAGTCACGGATCTTCCTCTCTGTGTGAATGTGCCTACTCTGGACATTGTATCTGAGTGGAATTATACAAGACGGGACTTTCTGTGACTGTCTTCCTTCACTCAGCATAATGTTTTTAAGGTTTGTCCATGTTAGAACGTGTGTCAGTACTTCATTCCTTTTTGTGGCAGGGTAACACTCCCCTGAGGGAGTACCACACGAATGTGTCTTTTCCCTCATCGGTCGATGGGCATTTGGGTTGTTTCCACCGTTTGGTGATTAGAAGTAATGTTGCTATGGGCATCCATGTAATCGGTGTCATTGTTCCTGGTCAGAAGGATCTACTAGCTTCCAGAACCCAGATGGCAGAGCTCTGTGGGGAATTGCTGGGAACACAGTCCACATCCCTACAGTGAGATGCTGACATCCCTGGACACACTGCTCAGGACTCAAGAAGCAGTGGGTCTACCTGAAGGGGCTGCGATGTTTCCTGTCCAGGGGACAAGGGAAGATCCAGGAGAATGTCACTGCCACCCTTACGTGCCACAGGAAACTGAGCATACCCTTCCCCTCTCTGGGCCTCAGTTTCTCCATCTCCAAAAGGAAGGGCTTCCTGAAATGGGGGTGCTTATATTCGCAGGGGGAACGATTCCATGGTACCCAGTCCCGGGTGTATTATGGTTTATAGCTGATGTGCCATTATGGTTATTTTTATGCTAGAGCCGCTGAAATGCGTTATGTTATACTGATTTATGGTGTTGAGTGTATGCGGATTACATACACTGAACAAAATACCACTGTCTTTTAAATGAAATATGACATGTAATCATTTATGGCTTTTTTCGTTTTCAACCTTCACTTTGAATAGAATCATACAATGCCTCTTAAGGGCAGGATGGGAAGAAAGAAAAAACAGTTCTTTCCAAAAGCTCTAGGGACCAAGGCTTTAGGTACATGGTCTTGTCAATAACAACAAAAACTTTAAAAATAGTAGGGAAGGGATTGCATCGTGTAGTCACCAAAAGCTCTTCCAAGTTCATGTCTACATCCACCCTGAATTCATGCAGCCTCCAAGGAGACGTGTACTTGTACCCTCTGCCTTACTTAAAGTGGAGCCAAAAGTCCCCCAGCTTTTGTAGGCCACACTCCCACTTGTGCCAGTGACCCCCAAAGGACATATCGCCCAGCACACTGCCAGGGACAGCAACACAATGCCAATCATTCCAGTAACACATCGAATAAATGCTGTTTTCATTCCAAGTGCAGTGGCAGAAATCAGTGAGACAGTGGCCTTTCCCTGCCCCAACGCAAGTTAAAAATATTGCCTGCTTCCTTGCTAACTCCCGTCTCAGCCCTACACATTTAAAAATACACCCGTCAGTGGTTCTGCATTTGAAAATGTATTTTGCATCTGATAATTATGATGCATTTAAGGGGCAAAATTAGAAAGCGCAAAATTAAGCTGGCAGGCTTAATTAGCCCATTCTTTTTTTTTTTTTTTAATGGGGGGATTTGGGCAACTGTCTGCTCCAGGGGCACAAAGACCCTTAATGGGGCTGGTGGAAATTCACCAGCTCCTCTGTCAACCCAGTCACTCAGCAAGCTGCATGGGGGATTAACTGTGCACCAAGAAATGTGAGACCCGCGAAGCAAAAAGATTACACCCTCTTATCCTAAGAAAACGAGGTGAGTGCGATTACAAAGTAATCTATCAACAGATAATAGAGGGCCTTGTACACGGCGTCCCAGAAGCCTGATGAATCATTGCGGCAACGTTTTATATGTAAAGAGATGAACTCTGCAGCTTGACGCCTTTGCCAGGATCATTACCACTGGTATCACCACCTGAAGATCCATGACCCGCCCTCTCCCCTGTCCCCCAGCACTGGTCTTGCTGAGCAATGACTGAATGTCTCCCTCTGCACGCTGTTGCTGGTCGCTGCTCCCAAGTCCGGGGGCACCTCCAGATGGCTGGGACAGGTTTGGAGACTTCTGAGGGTCTTTCAATCACCCCACGCTGGATCCTCTGCAATTTGATTCCGCGTCTCTGATAAAGTTATCTTGATGGCTTTCTCCGTGCCCAGACGGGTGGATCCAACACCAGCACTCGAGAAGGAGTTTTCTCTTTCCAAGTCACAGTGGCCCTTCACAAGCCCCGACAGGCCCCGGGAAGCGGAGCAGAGGCGAAGTGATCCCAGGTATGAGTCACCCTGATGAATCAGACGTGTCCCTGCTTTTTTTTCAAGCCGTGGGCTTCTTCACAACAGAGACTGTGTTGTTCTTCTGGCAGCCAGATCGAAGAGCCCTCCGCACGCTGCGAATGGAGGCTCTGCTGTGCCGTGTCCATTACACAGACCCCAGGGTGGGCCGCCCCGCTTCAGGCCTTACGGAGTTTTCTGAAACAATCCATGGGGCAGCTGCAGAGCTATGAAAAGGGCCTGACATCCGAGTCTGAACCCAGACTCTTAAAACCAGGCAGGACACTTCACCTCTGGAACTTACAGAATTGCTTCATTGAATGAAAATGCTTTCATTGAAGGGAGTGGGGCTCAACCAGGGGCTGTGGTCCCCATGGGAGACATGCAGCCCTGTTCAGACACTAATCTGATCGTCACAACAAACGCCATCTTTCCCACCCATGATGTGGCATTTGGGACTTCAGAAAAATCCTTTGAGTTGTTAACCATCAGTCAAAACTCAGGCATCCACTTTCAACGTCTCACAATCTTTATAAAGAAAATGTGTATAATCCCAAATTACATAGACCGAGAGAGAGAGCGCAGGGACACCAGGCCCCCAGTATATGCACTCTGCCAATGTTATATTTTTTAAACCTGGTTAACAGCTCTTCATGGCAATTTTTGTCTATTTCCTCTCAAAAAGCCAAAACAAAGCAAAACAAAAAAAGAAGAGTTCACTAAAACCTAGTGATTGGAATTTCCCCAGCTCTGAGCAGAATTGTTTTACCCAGAGTCCAGTCGGATGACAAAATGGTAGCCTCAGCCAGGATTCCTGGCAGGGGGGAGGTTGGAGGAGGGAGGGAGAGAGAGAGAGAGAGGCATTTGGGAGCTGCACAGAAACACACAACCTGGCAGACCCTGGGAAGGGCAAGAAAAATCAGGAAGGTCTGAGCAGGAATCTCCCAGGGCCTCTTAAGTCCTCGCCTTCCCTCTGCAGCAAACAGGGCTCCCTCCCCCCTTGCATTTGCAACACAGAAAGTAGCAGAGACAAGGACAAACAGTATTCCCATTGTCTGTGAGGGAGGACAAAGAAATCCAGCAAAACCCCACCATGGGATACGCTTAAAAGATTTCCACACACCAGGTTTGTCGGGTGCTTGGTTTACCATTCAGGGGAACGCAGCTGTGAAAAGGGGACATGCAGCTTGGAGCCAAGGAAGGGAGAGAAGGGGAGAGGTGAATGAGGAGGAAGAGGATTGTTTGCAGACTGCATTATTAAATTGATGTGGAAATAGTTCTTCTTATCCCTCCCTGCATAAAATAGTTGTCTATTTCAGACGGATCACCACACATTCCCAGAGCAGCCCTTAAGTGCTGTTTACTCAGTGTGCTAATTGCAGTAATGGAACCCACGCCTAGTCTTGCTCAGCCTCAGTCCGGTTTCCTCATAAGCTTCCTTAGCTGCAGTCCTATTTGTGGATCTTCCTCTCAGGCCCCAATAATGAGCAAAAGTGGCAAATATATAATTATTCATTTTATTGCTATTGATGCAGCTGACGTTGAGTGGCCATTGCTGCCCTGGGATTTTGGATGGTGGGGATGCCGTCCAAGTATACTGGAGTCAGAATGACCTCTCAGATGCGATGTGAGGCACACCATTACCAGAGCTTTGATTGGGGGTCAAGTTCACATTGTCATGGGAAACTGTGCCATTAGTCTCCTATGGGGCCCACTTGTATCTAAAAATTAGCAGCAAGAATAATAGCCTAAGATCTTCACTTACGTAGCTGTCATGAGATGTACCTATCACTGCATAAGGTTCAAGGTCAAACAGACACTCAGTATGCATGCCTTGTGACTATACACCATCAACCTCTTAAGGGTGTATAGTCAGAACTTGCTCATTCATTCTTCTTAATTCAACATCCTTTACCCCCTATTATGCTTTTCAAGATTCTATTTTAATACAAGAACCTGTTTCTCCCAATCTAAAACATTTGTCTATGGCCACACCACCCTGAACGCGCCCGATCTCGTCCAATCTGAAACATTAGCTCCTCTTTCTCATGGCTGCTATAAAAATTTACCTCAAACTTAATGGCTTAATGCAACTCACATTCATTCTTTTGCAGTTCTGGAGGTCAGAACTCAACATGGGTCTCTCAAGGTGTTGGCATGGTTGCATTCCTTCTGGAGATGCTAGGGAAGAATCCATTATGTTGCCTTTTCCAGCTTCCAGAAGCAGCTCTCATGCTTTGGCTCCTGGCCCCTTCCTCCATCTTCAAAGCCAGAAATGGAGAGTCAAGATCCTTTCCACATCACATCACCCGGACTCTTTCTTCTTTTGCCTCCCCTGGTACTTTTAAGAACATACATGATTCCATTGGACCCACATTTATAATCCAGGATAATCTCCCTATGCTAAAATCAGCTAATTAGCAAATGTCGCTCCATCTGCAACCTTATTTCCCTTGTGCTGTGTAACCTAACAGATTCTGGGGAGTAGGACATGGACATCTTGGAGCCGTTGTTTGCCTACCACAGTGTGTCTTCTGATGGTCTGTCCCTCATCTCCTCTACTAGCAGTTGCACAACGCATCTTTCAGGTGACATCCTTCTGAGATAATCTTGGATCCTGGGACTTTCCTGCTCAAAGATAGAATGCACTAATACACACCCACATAGACAAACACACACACACCATCCATCCATCCATCCATCTATCCATCCATCTATCCATCCATCCTGGCCACATGGGGTAGACCAGAACTAGAATTGAAGTTCTGTGAGCAGTGCAATTTTGGGCTATATTCTGAGTGCTTAGAATAGCACCTGGCATATGTATTGCAAGCACTCAATAAATATCTCTTGAATAAATCAATCAGAAGAATAAGTTCCAATCTAAGAATGGTATAAAAAGTAATGTTGGGCCCTGGACTCAGGTACAGGATTCATTTCCTGCCTAGCTACTTAAGAGGTCTATATAACTCTCTCAGGGAGCCTCAGTGACCCATCTCTAAAGTGAGGATAGAGTCATTCACCTAACAGGGCGGTGCTGGGGATGAGAATACGTGTAGTAGGAGGCCTGGGATGTAACGAGGTAGAGGCCAGGATTGTCTTCCTCACCCTAGCAGTTGCCATCTTGGACACGAGAACAGACACACAGGCAAACAAGTGCCTCAGATGTTACAGGTGCTTTGGGGGAAATGTGTTCACATTCATAGTTGGGAGACAAAGTAGGAAATGGCCAGTCCGAGCAGCCGTATCAAGGAGCCTTCACAGATGTGTCAACACTTGAACTGGATCTGAAAGGATGAGTAGGTGTAGTGGAGATGGGAAATGGGAGGAGGGGAGGGGCCTTCCAGGGAAGAGAACAGCATGAGCAAAGTTTCAGAGACATGGAGCAGCCTGGCCTATTTAGGGAGCCGTAGGCGGTTTTGTAGGACCTGAGCAAAGGAAGGAGAGGGAGGCCCAGAGCACGTCAGGCGGTGGGGTTGGAAGGGAGGAGAGGAAGGAGGGCTTGAGAATGAGCAGGCCCCGTGTGCTGTGCTGAGGAGCTCTGATGCCTTCAGATGGCCACGGATGGTCTGGTTAGCAGGATGGTTCACACAGACACATTGTTTCCAATCTATGTTCTTTCTCATATATTTGCACAAACTGACATGCACATTAGACATGCATGTAGTAGTTTTGTAAAAAATGCATATGCATGGGACATGTATGCCCACTGGATATACATTCAATATACCTACTGGGGTGACAACCATTTTGGGCCTATACCCTGTGTACATACAAGCTCAGAGTCCATACACACACATAGAGGACATGTACCCAAAACGAATGTGTCACAGACCATGTGGCCAAACATGCAGGTACACCAGAGGGCATGTATGGGAGCATGCAAATATATGTGTACTCATTGGCTACGCATATACAGGCACACTTGCTCAGGCAACACACACCCAAGGTGCTAAACACACAGGCACATAAATAAGGCTCCCACTTGCTGTCCACGGGTGTATGCAGAGCCCTGACCACACTTTCTACCACTTACTAAACATATCCACACCCAAACATACACCCATAAAGAACATACACTCACACCGTTTAAACACACACACACCTGAGCATGTGCACAGAGATGCCTCATTTCTTTTTGGAGTATGTCTGAGTTCCAAGACTGTGATTGTTCTCCCAGCCATGGCAGGCAGAGCAGCTCAGGGACCTGTTTGGGATGACATACCTCATACCTACCTCTTTCCTCCTGAGGAAGGGCAGTGCAGAAAATAAGCTCCTTAGCTTCCTCTGAGCACCCAGCTTCCGTCTCCCTACCAACCCAGCCCCACTGAAGTCTCCACAGCCTATGACAACTGGACATCATCCAAAAGCATTGCTGGGTCTTTTGCAAGAGTTTCCCCGTGTGCTGCTCACTGCCTAGCCCTCTCTTCAAAACTGAGCTGGCAGGGGGCCAGGCCACCCTGCGCTGGGAGGGGTGGGGGGCACAGAGCCAAGCGCTCAGCGGTTCCCAGCGCTATGGGGCCCTCATCAGCTGCTGTCCCTGGGGCCCTGTTTGCGTGATGAGCCCAGCCAGCACTTGAGCTTTGCAGAGAGGAGTCCCGCACAACATCTGCTTGGCCTATCTGGGGCTAGTCAAGCACAGCTTCCTCTTCTGCCTGCACTCATCTAGGAATTGGGTTCCAATGAGCTGGAACCTTGTGCTTTCGCCTGAAGTTTTGACAAGTTGCTGTTTCCCGGCAGCAGCCAAGATGGAGCTGTGACCTCCATCTGGGTTAATGAGTGTAAGACGTACCATGCACCTACCACACTGTCCCAGTTCATTTGCCCTGCTCCAAAGAGCCAATAAACAAGGTCACGCCTCATCGTGGGTGCGTGGCCTCCTCCTTGGAGACCATTTCATGCCCTCAGTCAGAGCCAGCCATGACAGACGTAGCCCAAGCCCCGACTCTTTGTTAGAGAAAAGGCAGTATCAGTACAGGCTAGCAGAGGGATGTTAATAATGTAACTCAGATGTTATCCACAGCTCCCACTCCTAGGAGATTTAGTTTAAATAGTCCAAACCCTAATTTCACAGATTTTCAAGCATTCAGAGTTGTTCCCACAATTGCTGTGAATTCCCCAACTTCTGAGCCCACGAGCACCTAAATATGGCTTCAAATCCCATTCTCAGAAAGCTGAACAGGAAGCTCATATTTAAAGGGGATTTCCAAAATAAGTCCACTTGCCTGAAACATTTTGAGTGTAGTGGCCTAGCAAGAAGGTTAATGACCACAGGAAGGGGCACTTTGCAGGACATGTGGCTGACGGGCTTTAGTAACCTGATCACTTCTCCATCTTCTTCCTCCTTCCCTCTCCGGAGTAACACACAAACCTGTCCCTGTCCCCACCGGCCTCCTCACATTCAGGACCCGGAACATAGTCCCCATCACCCACATCCAAAAAGATCTTTCTGAGTATTCTTCTCTCCTAAGAGTGGGTATTTGCCCGTAAGAAATTCTCACAAGGGCCACTAAGAAAATAAAACTTTCCTCATAACGTTACCTAATAAACAAAGCTCTGTTCAGGGGAGAAATCCCTTGAACAAAGGTGAATAAACATCACAAAAGTGCACTCCCAGTGTGAGAGGACTTTCAGTAGTAGGGAGAAGCCCAACAGCTATCCAGCAGAATAAGTGAGATTACAGGAACTGGGTGTCCAGTCTGGCTCTTGTTTACCCAGGCCATGGTGAGACAGCTAAAACTTGAGTCAGAAGCTGGCACCCCTGATGGGGCCCCAGGAAATTTCTGTCCAGCCTGGGTCTGGGCCTTTGTTCCCAGTGGACAACAAAGGCCTATACTCCAAACCCACCCCCGCCCCCAAGCCATTGTGGTTTCTCCAGGCCGAGAGGGGGAAGAGGGGCAGGAGCAGGTTACAGGCCTCCTCGGAAGAGTTGACTGGGGGCCATTCATACTCAGGAGGGTTCCCTTTCAACAATGTCTGCTTGTTTCCCCCGAGAGCCTTGGGGAGTCTGTGCCAAGACAGAATGACTCACTGGCTCCCGGGCCTCGCCTTGCTCTGGAAGACACTCAGCCAGGGTCCCTCTCCCCACGGAGCAGGGGAGCAGCTGCCGTCTGCATCCAGATCGACGTGGGCTCTGCAGGGTGAGCTTATATAGAAACAATGCCAGGAAGGTTCCATGCCTGAGCCTTCATACCTCAGCCCTGGTGCAGAATTCCCCTGCCCCCGTTTGCTGACTTCCTCCAAGAGAACAAATATCATCACTTTAAACACAAGTTTGATCTCCCTCCTTGAGCCCACTCCACTGGAAATCTCTGAAAGTAACGGCCAAACTTGCATGCAAAAGTGTGGATCCTTGTGCTCGACGGCTTGATAAACAACATTCTTTTCAATATTTTAGAAGGTTCCAGAAAAGCTCTGTCGATGGGAGAAGTGTCTTTCTTCGGATCAGTCAAGATCAATCATAAATACTAGTAAGATATCTTTATTGATGATAAACTGGGTAAACATTCAACCCATTGGCCTGAATGGACTTCAGAGTCACTGTCTATGAGATTAAGATGACGTGTGTTACTGGCCACATGGCACCCTTGTGAGGGTTAAACGAGGAAACAGCAGCCACCACAGCAGGTGAGGACTCCAGGCCCCAGCAAGACAATTAGTGCCTTACAGACGTCATCTGATTCATCCGCACCATCTGCTTCCTGGGAAGTGCTGGTATCTTTATCTCATTTTGAGGAAACTGAGGTTTGAAGAGATTAAGTAGCCCAAGTTCACACAGTTAATAAATACCATATTACTCAACAATTAGTAGGGCAATGAGATTGCAAAAGGAGAATGCTCCAACAACTTAGAGACCCAACAACGTTTCGGTGGTTTGCAAGTTCTTTGGAAGCACGTGTTCGTTAGCAATGGGCGTGCTCATTATAAAGCCAGTGCAACTATTTATTCAAAACCGTTTCCATATGTCCTCAACCATATTCATCTCCAGGTAAGTTATTTCCTAAAACAGAAAGCTACAGGTAAACTTGATTGTTTTTTTCTCATGTTTCCTCCCAGTAAGGAAGATGGCACTTACCTCCTATAAGCCATGCATTCTACTGGGGCCAGAAATAAAATCAGTGACCAAAACAGACAAGGGACTCAAATTGGGGGCAGGTCCATCAACCTCAGCACGGTTGGCACGTACAGCCAGACCATCTTTGTTGGGGGAGCCTGCCCTGTGCATTTGAAGGGCGGTTAGCAGCTTGGCCTCAACCCACTGGATGCCAGTAGCAACCCCCTGTTGTGGCAACTAAAAATCTGATTACACATTGCCAAATGTCCCCTGTGGGCAAAATTGCCCCAATCAAGAACCAATGTTCCAGAAAAAGAGAGGGTCGTTAATAAACCCCTCATTATTGTGTGCACAGGGGGCTCAGATGATCAACCCCGAACCCAATTTTTCTTCCTTTTTTCTTTTTGGTAGAGGTGATGTGTAAGTGGGGACGCAGGCCCTGGTGGAGCTAGCCAGGAAGAGCTGATTTGCGGGGGAGGGAGATGAGCTTTGAAAACAAAACTCAAGAGGCAGAGAGAACAGTGGAGGGGAGTGTGACCCCGATCTGGGGTCTGTGTTGTTCAACATCCATAGCAGAGCTCTGGAGAAAGACGAAAATCAACCTTATTCAGTGTGCAGCTGACACAGCGCAGGGAGCAATGGCGGAATCTGTATTTGAGAAGGTTTGCTTTAGACAAGCTAGAACTCTGGGCCAAAACTGTGATGCGCTAATAGAAATGAATGCAAACTCCTGCATTATGATTCAAAAACAAAATCCAACCATTAAAACAGGGAAAACCTGTCTGAAAAGCAAGAGATTGTAGAAGACTTTGGGTACAAGCCAGTGAGGCTCTCACACTCATTCGTACATAAAAAACCCGAGGTCTTGGGTGGAGCCAGAGAATTTGCGTTTTAAACTACTGCTTTGGGCGTGTGGATGCTGCTGGTCTGGGGATTGATTTTTGAGAACCACTGACAGAAGCCTTTGTTCCCAAATCGGTTCATAGCAATGGGGTCAAATTAATAGAAATGTGGAGTCTAGCACAAGAAGTTGAGAAGCTCGGTGCTTGGAATACAGCTGGTGTGCCAGGAAGAAAGCTGAGCTTGCTTTAAGGGAATCCCTGGGACACTGAAAGGTGCCCAAAGAAAAATGAGGAAACTAGATTATATTAAACATGGTTGAAGGACGTGGGGCGTTTGGCTGAGGACAGAGGAGTTATGGGAGGAATCTGGAGCTGCTTCAAATAGCTGAGTGGCTGTACTGTGAAAAATGGATTTGATTCAGTGTTTGTTCCCCAGAGTCAACCACAGTAGTTCGAGATAAGGAAAGACAGGGTGGCAGTGTCAAAGACAGAGGTTGGGGTTCAACTCGAAGTGGGGTCTTGTAATAACCACAGCTCTAATGAGGCACTGTCTGGTAGAAATATGTTAATTACATGTGTATTTTTAAAATGATCTAGCAGCCATAATATAAAAAATAGAAAATAAAAAAAGAAACAGGTAAAATTCATTTGAATAATTATTTTTTATTAAATGTATTGGATGACATTGATTAACGAAATGACATAGGTTTCAAGTGTACAATTCTCTAATACATCATCTGTATATTGTATTGTGTGTTCACCACCCAAGACCAAATCTCTTTATGTCACCATGTGTTCGATCCCTTTACCCTTTGCTACCTCCCTTCCACCCTGAATCATATTTATTTAACTGAATATTTCCAAAATATTTTCACTTTGACATGTAATCAAAAGAAAATCATTAATGAGATAGCTTACATTCTTGTGTTTGTACTAAGTGTTCTAAAGCTAGGGTGTGTTTTATACTTACACCTCATTTCCATTTTCAAACCAGCCAGCTACCAAGTACTCTGCTGTCACACGTGGCTCCTGAGCCCACGCTGGGCGGCCAAGCTCTGTTCAATCATGCATTGGTCACCATGAGGGAAATCCTAATTTTAAACAGTTGCTCTGCCTTGTAACTATCTTCTGAATTTAATGACATTCACATCTCACTTATATATTCCCATTTTAAATTAAAATGGAACTTGCTATAGGTTTTTAAAATATATTTTGAGAATTTCATAACATGCTTTAAGCTATCCGGAAGCAGCCTAAGCAGAGATGATATCAAGACTCTTGCTTATGAGTGACAGAGACTCGATTCAACCTAGCTTAAGAATATAGCAAAATAATGTATTGACTCATAATTTGAAAAATTCAGTGTTGACACTGGCTTCTGGCATGGCTGGATCCAGAGATGTCAATAGTGCCACCAGTAACTTCCTGTGGATCCCAAATTCCCTTCCTTCATTGTCACCTTCATTTCTTGCCTAGATGCCCCTGAGGAGGAAATATGGCTGCTGGAAACTGCAGTCTTAAATCATCCTTACCAAAAGCACTCCCTGTAGAATAAGCTCCTCCTTTCAAATACTTCTAATAAGTCCTAAATGTGAGGTTTATTGGCTTGGATTGGTAGTACGCTGTTCACTGCAGAATCCAGTACTTGTGGAATTTCTATTAAGTGAGGGTTGACACCTCCAGAGGCAGGACCCTAGGGGTTCAGCCCCATGCAAACTTCGAGAGTGGAGGTGGGGGTGGGATCTCTGGAGGAAAACGAAGTGTTTGACAGACACAAATTATTAGATGTTTACCAGAGATGGGTGTCCGTGATAGAGGCCAAGGGAACATTTTGTCTTGGATTATGAAAACCGACTTTTGAGAAGGTCCAGCTTCTCTTTACTATGAATGTTCTGCTTGGAATTTCATAGAGGAGGAGCTCAATTTAAGACACTCATCTTGAAGGTTAGGGCCACAATGTGAGTCTTGCTTTATTTTTGATCAATTGACTTTAACAAGTCTTGTCCCATTTGGCTAAATCTAGGTGATAGAAATCAGAATGACTCACGGGGATCTTAAAGAATAAATCTAGTCCTGGCTGGTGTGGTTCAGTGGATCGAGTGCCAGCCTTCCAACCAAAGGGATGCTGGTTCAATTCCTAGTCAGGGAACATGCTTGGGTTGCAGGCCAGATCCCCAGCAGGGGGCACCCAAGAGGCAACCACACATTGATGTTTCTCTCCCTCTCTTTTTCCCTTCCACTCTATCCAAAATATATAAATAAAATCTACAAAGAAAGAATAAATCTAAATTTACATATTCCCAGAAATTTAGAGAAGTGGAACTTGAGTAAACTAGGTTGCAGTCTGGTTCTCCTTCCCTCCCGCAAACAATGAGTTTTCAATCAAGATGGCGACTAATGTCACATGGAAGGTCTCTGAGGTCAAAGAGGTGAACAACCTTGCAAGACTCAGTGTCTAGCTTCTTCAGAGCCCTGATCATCCAAGACATAAACAGGATATGCCTTTCTCCAACTACCTGCAGTTCTCGCTCACAGGCATTCTTTGTGCCAGTTACTCATTCCACTGTACCCACTAATTTCCTCCCATTAGAGTTTGGTTTCCCCAAAGTTATGTACTCTCTCTGCTGATATATATCTAAGTGGTTCCCAAATTCAGTTAGCAATTTAAATAGGTCCATGGGCTGATGCGTGAAATCTTTACATGTGCAATGTTTTTTAGTGGTGGAGGGGGGACCAAGATTCCAAGTATTTACCAAGCCAAAGGACGTTTAGGGACACAGTATGTTTAGTTACATAAAATATGGTTCTTTGTCTCAAACTAAGGTTTATTTAGAAGGAACAATAACCAGAAAATATTAGTTACACTGTGGCAGGGTTTCCCCTTGAGATATAAAATACTTTGCTTGCTAATTTGTGGGGAGCTATTTATCCTTCAAGGGCCCCCAGAACTTTGCCAACTCTTCTCCAAAGAGTTCTCCATGCACTGCCTTTCCCTTAGCCATTGCCCTGACGTAAGACTCTGAGGCAACACAGCTTAATGGAGTTAGAATGTCCAGGACTCGAATCTCAGCTCTGTCATTTCTTAACTGTGCATCTAGAAAGAAAGCTCTTAAATCTGTCTGGGTCTCAGTTTCTTCATCTATAAAAATATTGGAGTCCTATCTTGCTGAGTTGCTTGTAAAAGTACATGAACTAATGTATGTAAATTGCTTGGTGCATAGGCAAACAATAAATTGTACCATTATAATTATTACCCCAGTGCACTGTGGTTACTTGTTTGTAAGTCAGTCTTTCCCATTCGCAGTGACCTCCCTCAGGGCAGGGACTGTGTCTTGTTAAACTTTATGTCTCAATCCCGAGTATAAAGACATACGTGTTTGTTGAAACAATAACATAGATAAATAGATGAATGCATACAGATGAGAACAGAAAAGTCAGCCCACAGCCAGTCTCCAGGGGACTGTGGCTCTAGAACAGTAATGTACCGTACCAAGCCCTTTCATTTTCAGTTGAATGCTGAACACCATATTGGACTGAATTACACAAAATGTTTCTGAAGAAACAATGCCCATGGTCTGTGTGGGAAATCTCATAGGATTTGAACTGATTAAGAGCTAAGAGACTTGAGTTAATTTTCAATGTTTTTCAAATATCACCATACAAACGGTTGTATTAAATAGCTTCCTCATCTACCTCCTTCCAACCACAGTGACTAATCAGAGACTGACAATCAAAATAACAGTGTTTGTAAATTGAACATGCCTGGTTGCAAATGAAGCTGTAAGTATCCCAGGCCCTGAAATCTGGAAGATTGATTTGTGATTTCAACCCCGTCTCCACGCCTTGTTTTGGAACTAAAGAGGCTGCCTATTTTCTTCAACTTGAAAAGAGACGCACGTTCATCCCATTAAAATCTACCATATATCATTGTTCCAGGTGCATTTAAACCTAAAATTTCGAGTCAGGAAGTGATAAAAGGCAGGGCACCAAAATCGTCTCTCAGCTCAGTTGACTCAGAGGTAGTCAAGGCCAGGCAAACTCCCCTATAAAGAGTTGTCTCTTCCTTAGATTCGAAAACTCCCTCAGTCCATGTTGTTAATCTTGTCCTAACCATATTTCGTAAACACAAAGCCAGGTTCAATGGGCCCACCGAGACCACATTTCCCAATAATGAGGGAAAGGGCATTTACAGGAAGGTCTGAAACTTTCCCTCAGTAGCCTGCATTTTTGTAAGTCCCGTATGAAACCTTCACATGGGCATGACTAATGGGTCCACCTAATTAAATTTTTACAGCATTCCAGGGCTGGAGTGTCAAATGTTTGCTTCCAGCTTGTCTCCTTGTAACCCTGTCAAATTCAGTCTCCCGTCGCATCCCCCTCCCACACACACCTTTTTAGGGGCTGTCGGCTGCCTTCCAATGTCATATGAAATCAGAATTGGTTGATGAGAATGAAGACATGGATTGATTGCCGAATAGTTCTTGCAAGCCAGCCTACCTTCACCTATTTAGAGAAGTGAAGAGGGACAAAAACTCCTTCCCCTTAGGATAGGATTATAAGTGGGAAGTTGAAAAGTACTTGCAATGAGTAAGAAATCATCATGGCTGTTCATTACTCCTTCTTCCTCCAGAATTCTAGAGTGTGAGTTTAGCAAGAGGGAATTTTAACTTTGAAAACATACTTAAGTTTAGTAGATTCTATGGGCTTCAGGGAAAAAGGATTTGCTGAGTATACTCTGCAAAACATAATTTTTTGTTCTTTGGTGTGTAATTGGTTACAGAGAAGAGACACACAGATAGACCATTTGCCGGTTTCCTTACTAGAAGGTGAGGGTTCGTCACAAAGTTGGTAGATGATTTTAGATTGTGTCCAGAGTTGCTCCAAACACGAAAAGAGGAAATAAAACCTAATTTTAGTGTTGAGTGAATATCACACTCAAGCCAAGACACTGCAGGGAGGCGGTAGACACCTCAGTGCTAATGCAGAGCAACTCTGAAGCACCCTCTTGAAAATAGGTGACCAGGATGGACACATGTCAGTCAATTCCTGAATGCTCTCTAAGCCAGAGAGTCTCCAAATGTGGTCAGTGTCATCTGCATTGGAGTCACCCGGAGAGCTTTTTAAAATGCAGGATCTCAGACCCCAACCCAAACCTTCAGAGTCAGAACGAAGTGAAGACAAGGACCTTGCCTGCTAAGGAGCTCCTAGGCAAGCCCCACCAGTGTAACCTGGAGATCTTCACTCTAGGGCTGTTAGGAAGATCAGATCGAAACTCCACACAAAGATGAAGCTGCAGGTTGCAAGCGACAGGCCAGGCATGGAGTAACTGAGGCCCCATGGAGACCCTGCTCAGGAAACTAGGTCACCAGCACCCGGAAACTGTTGTTTTTATACATCCAGAAGGTCCCTGTGGACACACAGAAGCTCAGCCTTACCACTCCCACCCACCCCCCACAAAGAGCTTAAGATGATTCTTCTAGAAATCAGTCACAATGGGGAGTCTTCTGATGTCTTCCACTCTACGTTTTCCTAACAGCTCACCCCCGGTGCACAAACACTCAAATGAGTCCACCTCCACCTACGTATCCAGGCCCAAACTTGCAAGCAAATATTTCTGTGCACTATTTGTGTGTGTGCCTATGATTTGTGTGTACATGGCTGCACACAGATGCTGAGCATATACACACATACACGTCTTCTTATCTGCTCAGCCACATATCCTAACACTGAGATGCTATACCTCAGCTCTTGTTAAGTCAAACTAACCTCCCTTTGAAATAATTTTCTTTCTTATTCATCTTAGGAAAAATCGCTTACCACTAACAGCTCTGAAAACCATTGCATCCAAGAGCTCCATTCTAATGTGGGAATCTACTAACTGCAAGGGCAAGTGGTTGATTGGAATCAGAATTAGATGAGTGTCAGAAATGTACGATCCAACCACACGGGATTCCATGGCATCTGTGCCTCCTGCCCCTGGGCTTGAGATGAGCTTAGCACCGTATCAGACAAATAATAGAGCAGTATGGAAGACTCGATGGATCTTTGGAATCAGTGGCCCCACAATAGTGTGGCCCACCAATAGCCAGCTGGCACTGGCTGTGTGAGCTTAGGCAAATTATGTGATGTTACTAACCCTTAAGTTCCTTTTCTACAAGCTAGATGTTTACAATGATTAAATGAGACCATGTATGAAAGCACCTAGCCCAGGATGCTAGGACACCCAATAATAGAAAGTGATTGATCAATGGTTGGCCTGGTAGAGTGCTACCTTCCATAGACTTTAGATTCAGAAAGCTCTTGGTTTGAATATTGGCTTCTCCTCCTATTGATTGGGAGATTTTGTACAAAATTTTTAACCTCTCTGAGTGTCAGGTTCCTCATCAGAATAAAAATAACACCCCCACCAAGCTCCCAGAGCTGTCTGGAGAGTTGTATCAGTGTACCACAAAAACTTAGCACGTGCTAAGAAACAGAAATGCTTAGAAAGAGATGACTGGTTTCTTCTGCTGCTCTTTTTTCTTCTCTAAAAATGAGACTATTTTCTGGGAAGGAAGGATAAAGGTAGCTATTTCCCCTTTGGAGGAAACTCAGGACAGGAGACTAGACAGAGGCAAGGATCTTGTAACTGTTAGAGAAGCATTCATTTCTAATAACAGAGGTCACCAAGTAATCTTTTGGAAAATGTTCATCTCCACTTCCTGCATCACCTGGGCTGAAGGAAATCTATTGCCTCTGGATCAAACTTCCCTGAAAATGGAAGGGATTTTTCTACTTGAGCTGGGTCAGTTCTTTCTGAAGTGTTTACCTTTCTCAGGCAGGGAACCGACAGTCTTTGAAATCTGGTGAAATAACTCAGTAGGTCTTTAGACCCAAGAAGGCCCATAATTCTTAGCTTGGGGAAGTGGATTAATCTCTCTGAGTCCCTGTTTCTTTTTTAAAAATAAGGAGAATAATGCCTGCTCTCCAGGGTTTTCATGGGATCTAATACCTAGTGCCATATTGGGTACAGAGTTAACTCTTCTGGTGATGGAGAAAAAGAGGGGCTCCATGAGGGTCCCTGACCCTTATCAGCCTTCTCACTTCTGGGCAGAAAGCCAGCGCTGTCTCAGGAGGTGACCCCAAGTTTAACTCTGGGCTCCTCTTAGATAGGAGACATATTAGCTGATTGGACACCAGGATGGTTGTGAGGTGAGGCCTTAAAAGAATTCTTGATTCCCCAAAAAGTTAAACAGAAAATTACCATATAACTGAGCAATTCCATTACTAGATGTGTGACCAAGAGAACTGAAAACAGGTCTTCAAATAAATACTTGTACATGAATATTCATGGAGCACTATTCTTTTTTTTAACTATATTTTATTGATTATGCTGTTACAGTTGTCCCACTTTCCACCCTTCTTGCCCCCCACCCCCTTACCCGCCCTTTCCCCTCCCTCTAGTTTTGTCGATAGGTCATACACATAAGTCCTTCTGCTCCTGCACTTCCTATACTATTCTAACCTCCCCCTGTCTGTTGTCTACCTCCCATTTGTGCTACTTGTTCTGTGCCCCATTCCCACCCTCTCCCCCTACCACTCCCCTGTTGATATTCCTCCATACCTCACATAACTCCCTTTAACATTTCATACAAAGGCTGGGTGGTGATGAACTTCTTGAACTTGACTTTATCTGAGAAGCACTTTATCTGCCCTTCCATTCTAAATGATAG